>NNCF01128550.1:443979-465263 GCA_002313205.1 Laupala kohalensis | reverse complement strand
TTTTCCTTGTTCGACCCTGAGGACTACCCCCTACATCACCACAGCTTGACCCTCTGTCGCGCAGGTAGAAAAGTTGAATCGTGCGTGAGTTGAAAAGTGTGCAACTCGTAACTCGACAGGACCCTTCGAGCAACCAGCGTGTGCAACTCGACCCTACTAGCGGGGATGATCATTGCATTCCATTTTCCAGGTGTGCAACTCGACCGTTCCGAAGAATCCAGACCAGTAGATGTTGAGAGGTGGACCGGTGATACTCTCCTTTGTTTGCTGGATGCTTCCTCCCTCCTAGATTCCTTTAAAATCGAGACCTTGACACCACCACAGTAGTATTATTCCTGTAAATACTTGCCTTAATCATTTTTTATAGAATCTCGCACTCTTTTTGTGAAGGAAGATGAATTCAATAGGAAAATATATAACTTAAATGAAAAAAAAATGAGGAGTCATTACAGCTGTTATCTTTGCTTTTAGTAGCATTTCCTATCGATTAGAGTGGCAACAAACGTTATACACATTTCATTTTGTTTTGGAGTTTTCTAATCGTGTTCAATGGTGAGAATGGTTTCTTAAATTCAAATAAGACACAGATTTGTCCTCAAAGAAAATTTTTTCTATGGAAATGGTTCTAGTATATGGCTTCTCCAACCAAATTTTCTGTGTTCATACCAGACGAAAGCAAGAGTAGAAATTAATTTGCGAAATAATATGTTATCTGAGAGATAGAATATACTCTAATTACTGTTCAATATTGGTAGTTGAAATAAAATTGTGAGTAAAACCTTTTATAAAATAAGTTTCTATTCATGTTAGACATCATAATATTACATTGTCGACGGTTTTATATATTTGCAAAACATAACATATGCAAAACAAAACATACAACTCATAAACAAAAAAGGGAAGTCAAATAAAAGCTTGAAAATTAAGTCACTGAAGAAGTAGATCTTGATAAGGGTTCTTAGGGAACCTTTCAGTAAAAATGCCGATTTATATCCTGCCGTTTTAGTGTTACATACGTGGACGACAAAAATTCGGAGGAAATTTGTGTGTGGTGCTCTTTCAACGATTTGGTGACTGCATTGTCAATTTTATTAGCGTATTGCCGTCCGTTTTCTGTCACCACACTCAAAGAGAATGAAGAGTATTTCCCCCCGTCTCTGGAACCTCAGTCAGCTTTTTAATGAAATGAAGGATCAGATCCATGTATTTTTCATGACAATAATTCATATTTTCAGATTTTTCCTTTTGTTCTTCTTTGTATTATCTTATAAATTTTTGTAAATTCGATATGGAAATCTTTATCTTTTGAGACGATTCATTTTCTGGCCAAGGTCCAGTCCCTCGAAATTTGACACCCATGTTCTCCAAGATTGGTTCGTGTGGACCTCCGGTAGATTTTTTGAAATTCTGTTTTGTTTTTTCCTTTATTAATTTAATAATTACTTGGTGTCATCCACGCAGCGACGAACTTCGAAATTCGGCACATGTCATGGCAAAGGTAGATCCAAATGAAACAATTCAAAAATCAGTTCAGATTAAAAAATCCATCCCGGTTTTTTTCGGTTTTCCTCTGAATAGTGGTGGATAATCCATACGCAAGAATGTCATTAATACTTTTGTTATGATTAATTTTTAATTTTTACTACACATCTGCGATTTATTTTGGAATAATAAATAGATAATAGTCCGTATTCATTAAATAATTTCTTTTACAAGTATTAAATTCACCACTGTTCTTGCGCCCTTGATCGGAATTGATGGCCTGGTCCCTTGCTTATTTCCAGAGAGTAATTTAGTTCATTATACCCCACGTGGTCATACGTACCATAGTTGTCAACTGTATTTTTGACAATAAATAAATACATTTTTATTTCATAGATAAATGGCAATTTAAAAATATAGTTGTACGATAATCTATACTTTCACAGCGGGTACTCGGACAGTGTAATAGAATGGATTCGATTTCATCATTTCCAGTCTCCTCACCACGTGTCTCCTGTACAAAACTCTCCCTCACAACCCGTTCTCTTGCGTCCACATCTCATTTTCTCATTCTTCTCGTGACGCTTCCCGACAGACAACACAAGCAGCGCTTCGTTTGAGGAGGAAGGCCATTCCTCGCACTTATTAACGCGTGCGCGCGTGTGACGCAATGGACGACACGAAATTCGGAGGTGGCGGAGGCAGGCGTCGAGGTTTTCTCCGCGCCTGCCGCGGCGCGCCTGGCGTCTCGCTTCCGCTGCCGCGTCGTGCCGCCAACGCTCCCCGCAGGAAGCGAAGCGGAGCAGAGCAGCGGGGGTGGAAGCAGAAGGCGAATGGAGCAACGCAGGAAGGAGACGGGGCGCACTCCTTTTCTGGCATTTCCAGAGGGAGCGCCCATGTAACTGCTTTCTAGACGCCTACGCACGTCAGTCGCCTGACACTCGCCTCCCTTCGCAATGACATTTACGAACCAGCGTGAATGACGCTTCCAGTAGAACAAGTTCAGGATATGGAAGATGACGTTTGAACCCACTTCTCTGACTGCGCATGAAGACACACGAAGTTCCCTTATTATGTCAAAGAAAAATGATTCACGAAAATTTTATTGTCAGCAAGAAAGTTAAAATATTACATTTGGAAGATTGACATAAATCAACCTCGCTCAAATATTGTACATATGTACACGAAGTAACAGGGATGAGAGGAACGTATGACTCCACAGTTCTGACCTCCAAAAGTTATACTAAATATATGTTTTCATGTCTAACACAGTACTTGATATTGTAACTTTTTAAAATATTTTTGACCCGTTCTTAAACAAAGCATCAAAAGTACACCATTTCGGCCAGAACTTTTCTACAGACTTTGGAGATAGTCGTGGTAATACTGCCGCTAGACCTACATCTCCAGAAGAAGTAACTACGGTTTCGGTTGAACAGCAAAGGATAAATTGATAATGGTAGAATATTGGAAGATTATTAGAAAGCAAGGGGAAGAATAACACACATTTTATTGGAGTCATGTCAAATACGTTGGCGAACGACGGACAAAGGGAAAAAATTACATTAGTTCATTACGGAAGTCAGAACTGCAATGGTTCAAACCAACACCAGCGGTGCTAGACAGGACGTGGAAACTCCCAGGAAAATTTATATGGGATCAAGAGAGCGGATGATGAATTATGTTTGTGTAAAAAAGCTGGTAAGGAAGAAAGAGAACGCCAATTGCGGGAATATCAATATTATGGTGAACGTATGGAGTATTTTGTGGCATTAATTAAGAAGGGTTTCTTCAATACACGTAGTTGTCCGGAATAAATTCGGTCAGGGTAAGCATATGAAGCATTTGCGGAATATGTGAAAAAGTTGTCACATACGAAACATATTGAAAGGAGATGTATTACATATACCAAGAGGATTAATAGTGGATTGCACCCATCTCCCTATGGTGGGGACGGCCATACTCTTATATTGTGNTGTCTCGAGATAAAAGCGCTGCAGACACATGTTAGACGAGGTGGACTAACGGTACGAAAGGGAGAGAGACGTTTCAGTATATTAAAGATGTAAGGTTCAAAAGGAAAAATAAGAAATGGTGATGGAATTTCTTACTGGGTCTGGAAACTTTGGCATTTATCACTGGAAATTGGAAAGCAAGTTGATGTATGAGTAGAGAAGGAGATAAAAAGTTTTACCATGCAATGTGGGAATGCGAAATGTACGGGAATGAAAGAGAATACATTTCTTGAAGAAGGAAGGGAAGACGAATTTTAAGAAAGATGAACAAAAATATTCAATGTGAGGAAGTTTACCGAAGAGCGCATATGACTTTGTTAGGTCTAGAGAGAGACGAGTTAAAAAGATGTGAAACTGTTCATATGTTGTCGGTAAAAGTGTGTCGGCCTAACCCCGAGCGTCCATTAGCGCAATAATATTTGACTAGATGTAATAGAGTTTAATATGTGGTGTTAAAGAACAATGTAAAGAACATGGAATTAAATAACCTTTTAATGAACAGGAAAAGAAGGTTTGTCTAAGACCATAAATAAATGAAAAAAAATCTAGTTTTCTGTAAGAGAGATAAGACGATGTTTTCCGTATATTGACAATGTTCGTATTACGAAAAAGAAAATTTATTTAATTCGTATTTTTCAATTTTATCTTCAATATGTATGTGCATGAAAATGGTTTAATAAATTTGTTCTTAACAGGAAAAACTGTTGTTTCTAACTTGATTTCAAGTTTTACTCTAAATATGACCCAAAATCTTTAAGTACATATATTATAACGCTATGGAAACATTGAAGGTAGTACAGAAAATATGATAAAAAAGTATCGAACAGTGTGTTTTCTTATAATTATGGTCCCCGTTCTCTGCAGGGCAAAAGGAAATACTTTTTACCACCAGATATTTCGTATAAATTGTATAATTAAATATAACCGGCTTTTTATTATCAATTCTTTAATTTTAATCGCAGGATATGTATCGTGGCTCCAGCAGTGGCGCAGGAGGTAGTGTTGTCGCTCACAATAAGAATCCAGGGTTCGATTCCCGATGGGGTTACAAAATTTGTAGCTTTTCACATTAATATTCCAGTTTATACAGCTACTAAGAAGCAAACCTTCCTTCCTCTATCCAGCTCCTCCTAGTATCAATTACTCTAACCATTACTAACTACTTGTACTAACCCCTCCACGTGGGCCAAGTTGTTGGTAAACCCAGCTAACCGGCCCACCTACTAACAATGACCTACCATCCAACTCCTAACTCCTATCGCTCTATAAGCTTCAATATTTCGCTACATTTCCCATTTACAAATACAACAATAAAATGAAATAAAAATATGTCATTTTTTAAAAAAATTAATACAAGATATATTCTGTGCTCTCCGAAGAAACTTCACTTTCTCTCAAGAAATAAAAAAGACGTTCTCTTTAAGAACAATATTGGAAATAGAATATGCCTTCGGTGATGTTACGCCATTCATCCTAAAAGCCGTAATGCATTTGGAATTGTCTTCGCGGTAGGCTTTGAAATGTCAGCACTTTCACTGAGAGCAGGAAAACAAACTAAAATATAGGTTGTCCTCAAAAGACAACGACTTGGCATATGCGACGCCAGAACATTTTATATTTACATTACTTCCTTCAGTTTTGTTACTTCGTATACGTGTTAAAATACTTTACCTTAACTGAGTAATTAATGTTAGAAAAACCTACTCCTAATCAAATTAAATATGTTTGTTTGTTTTCTGCCAAGGATAAAAACTCTTTAAATTGTGACATTTCTACATATTTTACAGTGTTTGTGAAATCGTAGTTGCGTGTCTCGTACGCGGCATCGGAGTCGTGCTCGACCGGCGTCAAGCAGTGGTGCAAAAAAAAGTTAATATATTTTTCAAGAAAATTTGCCAGCAAAAGGGTCTTCCGACGGTATTTCAGCAGAAAAATTTAATATAATGAGCTCTAAATTTCTGTTCACTCTTAATAATAACATAAATAATGACACCATCCTTTGTTTTAAGAGTTAACATAATAGTTTTATTTCTCGTATAACCATTCAAATCCTCCTACAATCAATAGTTTCATGTCAATTAGGGGCTTAAGTTGAAATAAACTCAATGAGGTTCTTTAAACAGGCGTCGAACGCTGTAGCACTTAGAATACTGATGTTTTGTTTCAGAATAGAACAGCGTTTTTATAGATTTCTTCCCAGCGTTCGTCTATTTAAGAATGAAAACTTTGCATTAAAAGGAGGTTTAACATTTCGGGAACGCGACGTCGTAGGACAGTGATTTAAAATTTTTGAGTTATTCAGCAATCTGGCGTGAGTATAATGAGCGGTCACTTACCAATGTAAAATTATTAGTTAATTTAATAGAAACATGAACTAGAACTTTGAAATTGGGAATAAAGGAAAAAATAGACCAAAACTGATGAAAGGTGAGACCGGCTGAGACTATCCACCTGTGTATCTATACCAGTGTAATTAATTTCTTTGCGGCGATTGTCTGTGCTTTGAATGGTAACTCAACCTTAAAAAAGAGAGAATGCTATCTAGGGAACGGGACGTCCTTATGATTCAAATTTTGTTTCATTCGTCTATCTCATACGAGAAAAACGTGTCGTCACTTTATAATGTAAGATTAATGGTTCATTTCATAGCAATATATACTAGAACTTAGAACTTGCGAATAAAGGAAAAAAGGACCACAACATATTAGAAAATGTGGGACCTGTTAGTGCCCCTTATTTTTCTCGTCGCAGGTAAAGGGATTTGGTTTTTTTTTCACACATTTTGCCGTTTGGGGTTACGTCTCTTTCGGTTTTCGTCACAGATCCTATGAAATATATCGAGAAACTTCTTCTCTCCTTCAAAAAAAAAATTGCCTACCTGACCGTGGTCCATGTTGTCTCTCGCTAAAATACAGCCCTGTGTATTGTGATTAGTGGTTCATGATGTGGACCTGAAAAATTTGATAATAAAAATAACTGGTTACCGGTCTTTCCTATTCGTAAAAAAAATTACGAATTCTCGAAATTATTTTTTTCATCAACTTTACGGCGATTATCTAATTAGTATCACTCACAAGACCTTTGCACACATTCGTGAGTTATGTCAACATGAATATGTATCGTAATACTTATCCACCACTAATTTCTAAAGGTTTTGGATTCTAAGCAATCCTATGATTTTGTATTCCTTTGAACTATACTTAGTTTAGATATTTTCTAAACCTCTCTCCTTTTACTGTGTTTTTATGAATGAATTGATAACGAGAAGTAAAGGAAATTTTTGTTCAACTTCATTTTTGTTCCACAAATAAATTGGCACTGGTTATCTGTTGTGTCTGGAAGAGATCGTGTTAGAAAATTGTATTCCATTTCGAAATGTGGAACTATCTCGTTACATATATTATCAGTTTTATTATAACAGTCGAAATTAGGCCAAGCAAGTGGGTAATAAGCATTTATTTATTGTAATGTTATTACTTGACTGTTTACTGTATGTTTTCATTTAAAGGTAATATATTGCACTTTCTTCATTCATGGGCTTTACTTTAATACTAGATTTTCTCTCAATGGGTACGCTTTTTGAACTAATAAATTAACAGTTCATCGAATACACTACGAAAAATACCCAGTTTAAATTAGTTTATTCATCAGAGAGAGGAAACGTTTAGCTCAAGAATAAGAAACTAGGTTACATTGGACTTCTCCTTGTAACTTCTTCACCTTAAAAGACAAAATTCAAGTCCCTTGCGCACCACTGAACCGAGTTTGGAAATCATTACAAATTTTATTGCCTTTCCATCTTGAGTCACGATTTCAACAAACGATAGTGTGTTTGCTTTGGAATCACTCGCATAATTGAAGTGAAAGCTATAATACGTATGCTAGTAAGAGGATACGTTCCATTTTACTAAGGAAACTGAAGCATGCTAAACTTGGACGTATAAACATTAGATTGAAGAGAAAAAAGAACATATTGAAGATATCGTTATTTTTTGTATGATCGAATACCTTCATATTTCGAATATGTGACCGACAGTAATTCTTCAACTACAAATTTTCCACTTATTGTCAGAAGTTTCTCGGAAAAAGATACGAAAAAATCAAACGTAGCGATACTACTTTTATTACATACGTCAAGTATGCGCAATTTCATCAAGAAGTACCAAAATTCTGCTTCACAAGTCTAAATGGGGATGGGGGTTGTTTTTCAAATCCTCATGTCGTCTGTGAACTTCCTCATAATTTTTACGACGTATATGTAACATTTTATCAATAAGTAAAAAATTTATTTTTGAAGCGGCTAAAGAGAAGAATGGGGATAGTTTTTTAGATATTTCACGTAGACGATAATCTTGTTCGTAAGTAAAATTTATAAAGAAGTTCCAAAATCTTCTTTGAGTAGGATGTGGGTTGGTTTTCGAAATCTCATTTAGCCTGTTATATGTTCATATTATTCTGAACGTAAGATAGACAAAATGTTATCAAAGTGTCTGAAAAATCTGATAAATAGTATGAACAGAGTATAAGGGTTGTTTTCAGTAATATTATTTTTTCAGTAACTTCCTCTTGTTTTGAAGAGTACTTTTTGAAATTTTCATCAACAAGTACCAAATTTCTGCTTTCTGGTGTGGAAAAGGGGATGGAATTAAACCAAATGTCACATAGTTCTTTAATTTTTATCTTAACATTTTTTTGACTTTATCTTAATACAACTAATGTATTTTGACCTAAGTTCTAGGATGTGTTTCAAAATTTAATGCTATTTTTTATAATTAATACTTTATCGCAGAACAGTGAGTAGCTTGTTCCGAGAATTAGGGAATTAGTAGACAAACTCAAGAATTTGGCATATCTTTCGTCTTTGTGAAATTGTGAGAAAACAAATAAAATTTAAAATTCTCTTTAATTTCACTCCTTGACGCACGAGTTATCTGAATAAATATACATTTATTTTCAGAACTAAAAAAAGAAATTAGTTAAATAAAAGAAAGTCATGTACTCTGATTTACCGCGTATTGTTTCCTAAATTCGAAATCTGAGATTTTTTATTCACTCTTAGGCAAGAGAAGCGTAGCAGGCGAAAACCACTCTCTCGCCTGAAAGCAGATCACGCCACAGGGCAGCCACAGACTCACCGCGCCATTGCGACAAATTGAGAATCGACGGGGCGTTACAGTAGACCAAGAGATAAATGCCATTGAAATATTTGCAAACTGGAAGTTTTCACACCGACGGGAAGTATTTATAAATTATACGTTCGTACAGCAAAGTTTTTTGAATCTCCTCTTGATTCCTTTGACGTCATAAAATGTGTATTTCTCCCCAACATAATCTCTCTTGATGTATAAACTTGTTTGTCCACGACAAACGGCGTCTCGTAGAAAGAATTACCAACGTTACAACCATCCTGCTGTGACCTTTTTCAGAGCAATCTCAGTCGCTGTCGTGTCAAAATTGCAGTCCCCTGCACCAGTGCAACTCCTGGCGCGGTTGGCATAGGAAGAGTGACTGTTACTTATTTTACCATCACACTTTTCTTTCAATTCTTTTTTCCTTTCCAGACAGGAGGTTATAGGAATACTTTGTGTACAATACAGATCATTCAAGGATTTCTTTTTAGCTTCTCATTATTTTTGTTGATCAATGCTTTTTCTTGTTCATTTTAGTCTTCTGTAGTATCTCATTTCTCACATCTATCGTAATGCCGATCACACTGCTCAAATTTTCGCAGTATATTGGTCAAAAATGTCAAATTTCTCTGTTGTGTTTAGTAAGTTATTGATATTTGTAATGTCTAACGTGTCCATTGTTCGTAATGCCTTCAGATAATCTCGCGCGTTCCTGCCCATAACGAGGGCAATCCCATAAAACGTTCTCTAATGTTTTTTCGCCGCACTGTCAATCACACTGCAACATCACTTTAAATCCTCATTTTAACATAAGATACATGCCATGGTATGCGATAACCACTGTATAACTTACAACGTAATATGAACATTTGCTAAAATTATGCAGTAGAAAGGCAAGCACGATAAATTAAATATGAAACTTGAAATAAATCACTACGGTTACCACAAAAAGCAATTTCTTATAATTTTATTCTTATTCTCGCGAAATCAATTATAACGAAATAAGCGAAATTCACTGGAAATAAGCCAACGAACGAAGAAGAAAGTTTTTTAATTTTTTTTTATTTACCTCAGTCACAGGAAATAATTTCATGCAACATTAATTTGTCCATGGACGCATCATTTTAAAATTCTCCTCGTCTTCCAGAATAAAAGAAAGTTGAAAAAGGTGAGGAAATATTGCACCACAAAATGTTATTTTAGATCGGAAACCACTACACCAAAAACGCTGAAGTGTTCGCCATTTCAATCATCCGTGTGAAACTTGGAAACTTATTCTCCTTTCCAAATTCTCCTTTCCAAATTGCATTCTTTAGGCATTCGTGGACTTCCACATCCATGGCTAACTTCTTATTTAAAAGATAGATATCAACAGGTCGAAATATCCTATACTAAAAATAAAATACTTCAGCGTTGTCTTTCAGAAACAAAGCCACTTACTTGCGAAGTACTCCAAGGATCTATTCTCGGCCCTATACTCTTTTTATTGTATGTGAACGACATGTCATCATCCACATCAGATTGCAAAATGGTTCTTTTTGCTGATGACACTAATTTACTATGTAAACACGCCAATGCTCAAAAAGTTTTGTCTAACCTTTCGACTTGGTTCCATGCAAATCGTCTCATTGTAAACACTGACAAAACAGTGTCTATGTCATTTCACAATAGTAATACAAAATCTTTACCCCATGTTTCTCTTTCTTTAAACGGAACACAATTAAATACTGTTACGAATACAAAATTCATAGGTCTCCGTATTCAAGACAACCTCAAATGCAATTGTCACGTTGACAAGCTTAATTCCCAATTAAACATATTGTGTTACGCATTCCGAAACTTAGTTAACGCAGTTAGTCCACGTATTTCCCGTTGCGTATATTTTGCAAACGTTTACTCCCATTTACGTTACGGCATTACCTTCTGGGGTAATTCCGGTCAGAGTATTCAAACTTTCAGAATTCAGAAGAGGATAGTTCGGATAATTTGTAAATCTCACCCCCGAAACTCTTGTAAACCTTTATTCAAGGAATTAAATATCTTAACACTTCCCTGCATTTATATTTATGAAACGGTCGTGTTTGTTAAGACCGAATTACTGAAGTGCCACCCTTGCTTTATACGAAACAGTCTCGTTCACGAACACTATACACGCAATAGTAGTAATATTCATCGCCCTAGAGTGTCAACCACTCTTTGCCAAAAGGGACCATACCATTCGGGAATCGTTCTATATAATTCCCTGCCCAAGAATATAAAAGATATTATGAAATTGAATATCTTCAAATCCGCGGTTAAAAACTACCTCCTGCACCAGTGCTTCTACAATGTAAAAGAATTTATTGATTTTAATAAAAGTTAAATCCGTCTTGTACTTTATCACGCCATTGCTGTAGCGCTTTTTAAATAACTTATTACAATTTCGAAATCTATTTTCTTGCATGATTGTGTTGCCGTATGGCTCATATTAATTTAGTTTTATGTGTACTCAACTTTGGCACGTTTGTGTACATAAATTCTGTAGCCCCATCCTGGCCCGGGTTTTTCTCCGTTTTTCCTTCGGGTAGAGGCAGATTTCTTATACAGGTTCTCTAGGCTTTGTCTAGGGGCGTGTTTATTGTATCAATAAATCTTGAATTTAGTGGTTTTTCAACTCTTATGATTTTTAAACACTATACTCAGAATAATCTATAGTTCGATAACAACTTGTACATGTAAATTTACAACCATATTTGCGTTAAATTACAAACATATTGACACAATATATGTATTATAACTCGCAGCTAACTTTTTATCTTATCTAGGAACTTTTGCTGAATTTTTGGAATCCGCCTCTGCCTTAGAGCCCTTGATGGGAATTGATGGGATGGTCCCTTGCTTGCTTCCGGAGAGTAAATTAGTTTATTGTCCTCCACGTGGTCATACGCAGTTTGTACTGTTTTTTGACAATAAATTTATTATTATTATTACTATATGAAACAAACCATAAAATAAGAGGTATATTTCCTTTGTGGACGACGAGGGAATTGTATTTCAAGCAAATGAAATTGAAAACATTTGCATTCTATTAAATATAAATTTGTTGATATTTTTTTGAATTTTTTTCATTTCATTTTATGTGGTCTTCAAAATTGGCTTGCCCATGATGATCATCATAACAAAGCGCTCTTACTTACCACCTTTTTCTTTTTATATTTTACCAAGCAGCTATCTACATTCTTCTTTGTATTCTACATCTGTATTTGTATTCTTCTTTTAGGGGAGCGCATGTTATGATTTTGCTTTGGGTTCAAAAATATTGTTTTCGAATACCTTTCTTCATGTGTAGACAGAACTCCACATCAAACGATTGGACTTATTCCCTTAAAATTTAGACCTATTTGTTTCATATACGCTTATCGTCGATTACGAAATCTCTACAATTTTATCGTATAACAACCATTTCTTTTTCAAATTACTCAAAATTAGTTCTAAAATTTTTTATTGTTTATAAAACGCAATGAAGTTTCTTTTTTGAGATAACTGTACGTTTGTTACGAACGGTGAGCAATGTGGTATAGCGTTTGAGGAAAGTATATTTCTAAATGCCTTCCAAATTTGTACACATTACCTTTCAGTCATTTACTATCAATTTTCCCTCCTTCTGTTTCTACTTCTGAACATTCACAATATATTTTTATTATGAAGTAAATGTATTTTGTCTTGGAAAATAACTAGTAAAACAATCGAACATTAAAGTGTATTTGCAAGTTCATTGATAAGTTGACAAATTATTATCATTTTAGTTAAATTAACTTTATAGGTATTATTGGAAAAATACGGACGTCATCCACAATAAATCTCTAGGAGTCTTAAGCAAAAATCATTGTAAATACACGCTAAAATCTTTTCCGCAATTAATTAGCATATCTAAACAGAATTTATGATCAAAATAATGTAAAGAAATTATAAAACATAAGGGTCGGTGGTCTGAGGTTGGTACGTCTTTAAGGAGATGGTAAATGGTTACTTGGAGTACGAACAAGCAAAGGAGATTTCAAGATGCTGTAACATAATTTACTGAGAATGATAAGAGTTCTAGGTTTCAACTTGTCATTTTGATGACACTTCTGATGTCAAACACCAGCACAACTCTATTTCGTCAGAAATGCATTCAGTACGGAAGCGTAACAACGCGTGACAGAAAGTGTCTCAATTTCGCGTGCTTTATTTTCGCGGAATGAGATAATTACAAAATTACACATCGCTCAGGCGATGGGTTAGAAATACCAAAACCGTGTTGGAAGAAGAAGGTTCTATAAAAACAAAAATGTCAGCAATCTTAAAACGAAACAAATGATTAATTTTGATCCTGTATCACTGAACTACATATTTTGTCGCAATATGTGAAATATATAGAAAACATGACCCAAGGAATGTCATTGTTTCACGAAGGAATCTGATTACGAAAAATTTGACCAGTATTTCACATTGATGTGGAAAGTTGGAGTTATTCCTTAATTTCTTCTGCATGAGGAATATCTCCTACGCAATCTCCAAAACAGTTAAATAACACAGCCTCCGAAGGATTTTGCATATTTTCCCTGACGTTAATGTATGAGGAACAAAGCTTAGGGCTCAACGATTCGTCAAGCTTGCTTTCCCGCTGCAGTTGTTCCGCTGATGAAGTGTCAGGGTTGGATTGTTTTCATGATAATACTACTACTACTAATAATAATAAATTTATTGTCAAAAAACAGTACAAACTGCGTATGACCACGTGGAGGACAACAAACTAATTTACTCTCCGGAAGCAAGCAAGGGACCATCCCATCAATTCCGATCAAGGGCCCTAAGGCAGAGGCGGATTCAAAAATTTCAGCAAAAATTCCTAGATAAGATAAAAAGTTAGCTGCGAGTTATAATACATATATAATGTCAATATGTTTGTAATTTAACTTAAAAAAATTACATGTACAAGTTATTATCGAACTATAGATTATTCTGAGTATAGTGTTTAAAAATCATAAGAATTGAAATAACACTAAATTCACGATTTATTATTACAATAAAACTAACCGTAGACAAAGCCTAGGGGATGTACGATTCAGTGTTTATGAAATGTTCAATACATGAGAAGTTTTTCGAACAATTACAGCCCTCGGCTTACATTGGAGCTGTGTTATAACGGCTCGATCCGAAGATTGTCCAGAAATCTAAAGCAAGTTTTCGATTCCTCTCATAGTACTCATCGTTTTATTTCTTCCTAAAGACGAGCAGATTTAGACAGTCCATAATGATGATAAATATTTGCAAAACAAAAAACAAAAAAAACCGCACATCAAGTAGACAGTAACCCACTAGTCTTCACCTGCACAATTATTTAGAACAGTTATTATTGCACAAATTTTGTATCGAGAATGAATCATTCAGTGAGCGACTAGGCGCGACTATTTGAAAGATATTGACAATTTAAAATTTGTTTTGCACAACGAATCTCCATTCAAACATAGGGTAAAAATTTTAACGAACAAATTATAAAAAATATTCATTTATATCACAATTAAACGAGTATTATTGATTTGGATCTTCATCAATCGTCTAAGAAATGTTTGGAGAATAATTACACCGTTTTCTTCGCAGATTTAAAAAAGATTAAAGAAAACATTTCTTTCAATTCTCAATAAAAGCCTATGTCTTTGCAAAAACCCGTGTTTAATGAAGAAATCAAGAAATTGAAATCAGTCATACACATGTAAAAATTATCATAACAGTAGATACGATAGTGAAATTTTAAAACACTGTTTAATATATAACTTGTTGGTGCGTAATAGTTTCGAACAGTAATGTGACACCAATACTATCGTTTGCATTACAGGATTTGAACGGTAAAAACAATCTTGGAAAATCGAATTAGGCTCACCCTATACTTTTCCGTTCCTTCGTCCTCTATTGCGAAAACTCCTTAAGGAAGCGACTACGGCAAGCACCTGAGCACAAGCAAGCAGCTTCAGGAGGGGAAAGCATCCGGTAGGCGTTGCGAAGCGCTCAATTGTTGCTGGCGCTCTTCTCCCACACCCATTCCCATCTGAAGCCACTGCATCTCCCATTTGAATTTCGTCTTCCACTGATACTCATCTTCAAGTGAATGGCGTTTAAATTCAAAAGTGCATAAGTCTGTATACTCTTCTTCACGCCTAAATATATAAAATTTACAAATTAATCACCAGATACATTTTTCGATTTTCCATGTACAAATGCATCATTCTTCTTCTAATAGCACTATGCCTCTCATTTTCCTTAATCACAGACACCCATTCTCTTCAATCTGGAACTTTCTTATGTCATCCTTTACTCATACAATCATATCAGTGATTAAAAATATAACATCCAGTAAAGTTCTTACAATATATTTTTTTGGATATTATTGAAACCTTATGGAATCATAAAAGGGAAAACTTAACGCTTAAAAGAAGATGAGAAAATGTAAAAACAATTAATGAGACACATTAATATTTAGAACGCATATTTGCAAAATAAAAGTAAATAAAGTAACGAAGCCTCTGACCAGGAAATAGGTATCAAGAAAGCATTTTAAAATTTTCACGGAAAGGATCGTTACTGAGAACAATTAAAAATCTATTTCATAAATCTGAAATAAAAAACAAGATAAATTTGTTAATTTCTTCTCTTTGCTTTTGATTTATCTAAAAATTGATAACTTAATAGGGCCAAGGTTGCTTAAATCTCTTTTATATCTGTAATATATTGAAATTAATAATTTTAAAATTACCCTAGTTATTGCATTTTCATATTCTAATTGATTCACATCTGGAGAATGACTTGAAGCTATTCTTCGAAAATGAATTAAGCTTGTATGCAATTCATAATTGTGTAATTGGTTCTAAATACTTAATAAATTGAATAGTTGAATTATTAATTTGAGTTTATGCGTCCTTAATACATGTTGTCATAAATAAGGGCACTGCCAACTAATTTAACAAGTTGAAAGACAACATTACTATTATCTAATTTATAATAAAATTGAATAATTTTCTGAATCTATTTTTACTTTAAAAGGTCCATCAACTTTTTAGCAATATATCATTTAAGAAGTTGCAGTTCATGGCTAAAATATTAACTTAAGATCCCCTCCTGGAAAGCAATTCGTACCTCCAAATTTTACTGTTGAGAAAGAAGTCTCATTAACTATTAAAATTTAATGAATTAGTCATCAATTATTTCGGAAAGAAAAAAAGAAAGAACAAGGAAAAAAGAAAGAAAGAAAGAACAAGGAAAAAAGACAGAGAGCAAAAGAGGACGGAAAGTAAAAAGGACAGAAAGAAAAAGAAAAAAAGGAAGGAAGGAAGAAGGAAAAAAGAAAAGAAGAAAAGGAGAAAGGAGGGGAGGAGGGGCGGAAGGGATATGGATGGGTGGGTAGATGGATGGATGGGTAGATGGATAGAAAGAAAGTGTACTAGTGGGTTGATCAGTCTCTAGTAGCAATGGGCTCTTTTCACACAGTACTATAGAAATACACCAACGATTCATTTGTATCTTCTTATATAGAATCTGTATCTTCTCGCTGAGGTATGAAAAAAGTCCAAGATTTGATCTGCAAGTGTCCATGGGTCCCATTTTTTGTTTTTGTTTTTTGTTTTGGTAAATGGAGGTTAAACGCAACTTGAGTTTTATTTCGGTCTACGGTAGTGTGCTAACAAGTTAATTGCTAAAAGCCTATTATGGTTTGAGTTTTCGTCCAAAGTTGAGTATTGTGAAAATACAATCTCATAAGTTATTGGTATCTAAAGAATTTACCGATAAATTAAGAAGAAAAATGGATAAAACTTAAGAAATATTTATAAAATTACAATGACTTTTCAATATTTTTAAGATGACACTGAAAGTTGAGCGAAAAAAAAGGCAGCTACCNATACACATCTTCGTTAAAGAGCATTTTCTGTAGAAAATTATGCGTTGGTAGATGCCATTTAAACATTCGTTGCGTGATCTCAGCACTTGCCGGCGGCAACGTGTGCAGACGACTCAATATGAAATTAGCTTTAAAATCCAAAAATTCATTAATATCTTAAAAATGATGAGTAGTTAAGCCGACTAGGGGTGACCTGCGGCATAGTGCCTAGAGCTCTCGCCTTCCTCTTCCGGTGACGCATAATCATTGAACCTAGGCACTATTCAAGCACAATAGATCAAGTACTGGTAGCAGAGGGTTGGACACACATTACCCTCCTTAACTGTACTGTGAGCTGACACACTCAAGACGCGGAATTTAATACATAATGGAATCATTGATTCTGCCACAACCTGCTGATACGTTTCGGCGAATTTGTTTTTAATTAACAATTTAATAAGATTTTAGATGAGGTGGTTTTTTACACCGAGATGAATAGTTATTTATGAATTGAAAATTTTTATTTAAAGAAATTGAAATCAGAAATATAGAGGATAAACCTGCATACACAAGGAATAATTAATATTCGGCAACAATAAAAATTAAAAGAAAAATATTATGTAGTCAAAGAAGTTAAAATAAAGAAAGAAACGAACATTCATGGACCTAAGGAAAAGGACATTTTATCTTCTCTTTGTAAAAGTTGTTTTGAAGGCGTAGTACTGTTAATGTGGAAATTGTACCATAAGTATCGAGCTAATGACCTCGTACGGTCATTTTCAACTCTATCATAATGTAGGAGAATGACAATGTATTATGAGAGAATTACATGATCACCATTCATTCAGAAAAGTGACTTTACCTTGCCTGCAGCATACCAATCATTATCTCACGGAATTCTCGGAAGATTCCATTTACAAACTTGAGCTGCGTGTCAACTACTGGAAACGTTGTAGAGAGTCTTTTGATGACTGAAATTGGTTGTAATCGTCATGAAAACGTTTCGTACAAGAAGACACCTCATAAAGAGACAAAAAAGATCAGTACTTTCTGGGTATTAAAATAAACAAATAAAAATCGTATATTTCTCTCAATGAGAAACAAATCAACTTTAAAAGTCTAAAAATTTTATTTCCAGAGCAATTAAACATTA
The DNA here is from genome assembly GCA_002313205.1 of Laupala kohalensis. Classification (NCBI taxonomy): domain Eukaryota; kingdom Metazoa; phylum Arthropoda; class Insecta; order Orthoptera; family Trigonidiidae; genus Laupala; species Laupala kohalensis. Next base: position 447,593 of record NNCF01128550.1, on the reverse strand, counting down.
TTTCCCCCAAATTAAAGAAGTTCAATTTTTCTAACAATATTTTGTTTGGATGTTTCCTGATTGATTTCTGACAATTGCGAACAACTTCTTGGATATTCATATGAAAGCTCCACTTAGTTTTGACTCCATCCTTCACACGTTGAAATCAAATACTTAAAATTTTAAACGTAGAATGTTGTGAAGATGTGGGACAGTAATATATATGACATACAAATGCATTAATTGGAAGCGAAGCTAATAGCTGTGTCTCTTGTCGAACAAAGCGTATTGCATTGCATTTCAATTGTTCTTGCCTCAGTTGCAGGAATGCGGTCACTTATGGCGTAGTTATGTTCGAAAAATATTCCCTTCACCTAAAGAATGTTTATTAACTTTACATAAGATCTTCTTTGTGAAATTTACTGCTACCATTTCATCAACAGCCCCTTTCATCACAAACAAATTAATAACTAGCTGAACCCCAGTAACTAATTCACTCCCATGTTCAATGAATGATAAATTTTAAAAATTTTTAAAATACCAAACTGCTAGTATAATACTAGTACTGTAATAATCAATTTTTTATTGCAATTTTTTTCAGACTTGTAGCACATTTCTTGACAAAAACAAGTCTCTGTTAAATACCCGAAACATTGATGTTGGATATTCCAGTGCTATCAGAAGCATCCCTTTGATGGCCATGAGAAAACTTAACTTCACTTGCCAGTACTTATAGGAACATCGTAACGACATTGTATAATATGAATAAAAGCTGAAGCAAAAAACAAAAACGAAAAAAAGTTTCCTTTTGTGATCTCTCTTCCCGTGCTCTGAAGCGGCATAACAGAGCCATGAGTAGCGAAAAAAAGATCGTTGGGAACTTCGAGAATTCGAATTTTCTAACAAATAATAAAACACGGTTTAAGTAAATGATTCCATTCAAGGTAAGAAAATAATCACTGTAAAGGCACATTTTGGCAACTGTAAAAGTATGACGGGAGAAAATGGTGTATTTACAGAGAAAATTTTTAGAAGGAAGATATAGTTACTTACCTCTCAGTATTTACCTTCCAGAAGTAAGATGTAGTGATTTACTCCATACTTCAGTTAGTGGACGAAGACGTTTCTACAAAGGTATTTAAATATAAGTTATTCTTCGTGAGTTGACAAACTTTCAAAAAAAATAAACATAAGTTAGTGGACAATTTGCTAAATATCTCACAACAATGGACACTATCGCATTCCTCAACTCATTCAAAGCTGATCTTCAGAAGGCGTACAATAACTTGGTACATTATATTGATACACGAATCAGTGCGCTGGAAGAGATCAATAAGAAAACGATCGGCGGTTGGACTACAGTTAGGAATTCTCGCCGTCCTTCCAACTGCTATCACCCGGTTAAACCAACGACGCATGCACCACCCCAACTCTTCACTCAGAATAGGTTTAGTGTGTTAGATGACATGTCCCTGTTTCCTCCCTTACCTACTCGTTTCATCCCCTCCCGTCCAGTACCCAGACCTGTTCGCACACCACGCACTGGTAAGCACAGCCGCCCAAAACCACGTAAAGTAGTGCTATCCAGAGATGATACCAACACTTCCACGCAGAAATCAAACGTGCTCATACTAGCTGATTCGCACGGTCGTCAGATGTCCTCCGTATTGCGTGGATTGCTTCCTAGCCAGTTCTCAGTCTCCGGTTTCTTTAAGCCAAGTTTCTTCAGCTCGTTTGGCTGCGTTATTCGAGAACTGGACACTTACACTAAAAAACTCACAGAGCGCGTAATCATCATAGGTGGGCAGAACGATATCAACTTGGGTGGACATTTTAACGCGTCTGAACATCTNAGAACTGGACACTTACACTAAAAAACTCACTGAGCGGGACACAGTAATCATCATAGGTGGGCAGAACGATATTAACTTGGGTGGTCATTTCAACGCGTCTGAACATATATAAAAACTAAAAATAACCTCCTTGCACACGAACATAGTGCTCTCTAGCCTGCCTCCACGCTTCAACGTTCCACAAATAAACCACGAAATTAACCTGGCAAACATCTCCCTAAAACATCACCTGGCAGACACAAAAATCACATTTTTTGATTTGCAACCACACCTGACTGCCAAGGACTTTACCCAGCACGGTTTACACCTGAGACCGTCTGGGAAACAGCACTTCGGTTCTCTTCTAGCTTCACATCTGACCTCACATCATCCACCTGCCCCACTACCCACTCCTACACCTCCTCCTGCACCTACCTCATCTCCTCCTCCTCCTACCTCATCTCCTCCTTCTGCTCCTACCTCATCTCCACATCCTCCTCCTTCCTCATCTCCTCCTTCTGCTCCTACCTCATCATCTCCTCTTCCTATCTCGACACCCATTTCTTCTCTTTTCTCCGTTCTTTCACCTACTGCTTCCTCATCTTGCACGTCCTCATTTATTCCTCCTGCCGCCCCCATACACAGTTACTACGTGCGCTCAGGAGTACGATGTGGTACTCGAAGGTGACAATCGCGTTCAACTGCAGTTTGCGGGCTTGATCCGGAACTACAAACTGTACCAATTTCAAATTCCTCTCCACAATCTAACGTCGATTCCATTTCTCGTGAGTCACAACCTTTTTGCGAAAATAAAATAATTATATTTCATCATAATATCCAAACCCTTTCCAACAAATTGACAGACATTTAAATTCTGGTACACGAAAGTCGATTCGATTTGCTATGCCACACAGAGCATTGGCTTTCAACTAACATCAACGATACTGCTATTTCTAATTATTATTTAGCAAGTTCTTACTGTCGGCAAAATTATAAAGGAAAAAATACCCACGGAGGTATGTGTATCTACGTTCGTAATGCTATTTTATCTTCTCCACTGACAGGCTACGAGAACTTCTGCGTAGATAGTGTGTTCGAATTTTCTGCAGTTAATCTGACCGACACCGGTATTATTGTTTTGTGTATTTATAGACCTCCTCAATCAGATCTTGACATACTTTTACGGAACTTCGAAAGNCGATTTCTTGAGTACATCCGACTCTGCACATTCACCAGTTAATCGATTCAAGAATCTTATCGACTCCTTCAACCTTATTACTACGATAAACGACCCCACTCGCATCTCCGGCTTATCTCAAACATTGCTAGATCAAATTATCGTCAACAATGGAATCTCGTATCTCTCTGAAGTGTTTATCGCCGGATACAGTGATCACCTTGCTCAAGTATTGACTATTAATAATAAACTAAAACCGCTTAAAATCCTTTACAAATTTACAAGAGAGTTTAATGACATAAATAAATCCATATTCGTAAATTATTTGCGTGAAGAAACATGGAAAGATGTTTACAATTGCCAAAACAACGACGACAAATTCAATGTATTTATCTCAATATTCCTAAAACATTACAACTCTAGTTTTCCCACAAAACGCTAGTTAATTAACACAAAGAAATACAATAGATGGATCACCCAAGGGATAAGGATTTCTCCAAAAAAAAACGCCGTTGATATTCTCTTTCAAAACACTATAACCAACCACACAAATTCCTAAATTATTTTCGTAAATATAAGACTATTCTTCGAAAAGTAGTCTATGCAGCTAAAGTAATGGAAAACGA
>NNCF01128550.1:432620-443883 GCA_002313205.1 Laupala kohalensis | reverse complement strand
AATCGTAACAAATCCTCAGGACATCGCAAATTTGTTTAATTCTCTCTTCTCAGAAGTTGGTAAAATAACGAACTCAATATATCCAAATCAATGTCCTCCAATTATATCCACCCACCTACCCAATTCTACGTTCACTTCCGAAACTAACGCCAGTGAAGTCATGAGAATCATCAGCTCCTTAAAAAACAAATTTTCACGAGGCGTAGATGATATACCAGAGTTTATTGTTAAATCTTCGTCCCACGCGATATTAAATCCACTCATAAATATTTTTAATAGTTCTTTATCGGAAGGGGTGTTTCCTAACATATATAAGAGAGCTAAAGTGAAACCTTTACACAAGAATGGAAAAAAACGTAATATTGGAAATTACTGACCAATATCTCTACTACCCACTTTCTCAAAAATCCTCGAAAAATTGTTCTATAAACGTCTTCTAGATTTTTTATCAAAATATAACATTCTCTCTGACAATCAACAAGGTTTTAGGAAATCTTTTTCCACTACAAGCGCCATTTTTACCTTCTTAAACGATGTTACCACATCTCTAGACAGTGGAGAAAATCCTCAGGGTGTTTTTCTTGACTTATCCAAAGCATTCGATGTCATCGATCACGGAATTCTCCTTACCAAATTGCATTCTTTAGGCATTCGTGGACTTCCACATCAATGGCTAACTTCTTATTTAAAAGATAGATATCAACAGGTCGAAATATCCTATACTAAAAATAAAATACTTGAGCATTGTCTTTCAGAAACAAAGCCACTTACTTGCGGTGTACCCCAAGGATCTATTCTCGGCAATATACACTTTTTATTCTTGGTTCTTTTTGCTAATGACACTAATTTACTATGTAAACACGCCAATGGTCAAAAAGGTTTGTCTAACCTTTCGACTTGATTCCATGCAAATCGTCTCATTGTAAACACTGACAAAATAGTGTCTGTCATTTTACAATAGTTTATCACAAAATCTTTACCCCAGGTTTCTCTTTCTTTAAACGGAACACAATTAAAAACTGTTACAAATACAAAATTCTTAGGTCTCCATATTCAAGACAACCTCAAATGGAATTGTCACATTGACAATCTTAATTCCCAATTAAGCAAATTGTGTTACGCATTCCGAATCTTAGTTAACGCAGTTAGTCCACGTATTTCCCGTTGCGTATATTTTGCAAACGTTTACTCCCATTTACGTTACGGCATTACCTTCTGGGGTAATTCCGGTCAGAGTATTCAAACTTTCAGAATTCAGAAGAGGATAGTTCGGATAATTTGTAAATCTCACCCCCGAAACTCTTGTAAACCTTTATTCAAGGAATTAAATATCTTAACACTTCCCTGCATTTATATTTATGAAACAGTCGTGTTTGTTAAGACCGAATTACTGAAGTGCCACCCTTTCTTTATACGAAACAGTCTCGTTCACGAACACTATACACGCAATAGTAGTAATATTCATCGCCCTAGAGTGTCAACCACTCTTTGCCAAAAAGGACCTTATCATTCGGGAATCGTTCTATATAATTCCCTGCCCAAGAATATAAAAGACATTATGAAATTGAATATCTTCAAATCCGCGGTTAAAAACTACCTCCTGCACCAGTGCTTCTACACTGTAAAAGAATTTATTGATTTTAATAAAAGTTAAATCCGTCTTGTACTTTATCACGCCATTGCTGTAGCAATTTTTAAATAACTTATAACAATTTCAAAAACTATTTTCTTGCATGGTTGTGTTGCCGTATGGGTCATATTAATTTAGTTTTATGTGTACTCAACTTTGGCACGGTTGTGTACATAAATTCTGTAGCCCCATCCTGGCCCGGGTTTTTCTCCGTTTTTCCTTCGGGTAGAGGCGGATTTCTTATACAGGTTCTCTAGGCTTTGTCTAGGGGCGTGTTTATTGTAACAATAAATCGTGAATTTAGTGTTTTTTCAACTCTTATGATTTTTAAACACTATACTCAGAATAATCTATAGTTCGATAATAACTTGTACATGTAAATTTACAAACATATTTGCGTTAAATTACAAACATATTGACATTATATATGTATTATAACTCGCAGCTAACTTTTTATCTTATCTAGGAACTTTTGCTGAAATTTTTGAATCCGCCTCTGCCTTAGGGCCCTTGATCGGAATTGATGGGATGGTCCCTTGCTTGCTTCCGGAGAGTAAATTAGTTTATTGTCCTCCACGTGGTCATACGCAGTTTGTACTGTTTTTTGACAATAAATTTATTATTATACACATAATCATCTTATTGACGGAGCTTTAAAAATATAGTAACATAAATGATCTTTGATGACTTTCAAATCACACGGAAATTTCTTTAGATATGTTTAATATTTGTAGTATAAAATATCTGTGACTTTCCGAAAAGAATATTTATAGTGTTAGAACAATTTACTTAGTTATTAAATAATATACTAATTTGAACTGGATGTTTACATGTTATAGAAAAAGTAATGTTTTACTAGTGACACATATGAACATCCTCAAGGAAATGTAGGTGCAGAAGAATCTCCTTTTTTTGGTCCATTGAGAAATTTTAACCATTGAGAAATGATTATAACAGGATTATGTCGAAACACGAAGACGCATTGCAACACAGAAAAAGACTTTCAATTCGGAAATACATTGTTATCAAATTAATTTTCTTACTCTATACCATCTAAGTTCTAAAGATAATGCAGTGAAGAGCTACAACGTTCTAGTATTTTGCAGCTTTGACATAGTGTCTTTGCACGTATATTCTATACTGAATTGTCTGTATGCGTCAGTGTTCTTATAAGTTTTGAAGGTGGAAGTTGGCCTCAACGATTATTGGGACTGATCTCGTATTACCACTGGCAATCACTATTGCGACAGCACATCAGGGGATAGTTGTGATAACGGTGCGATATTTTTGTGAGTTTGATCGGTGTACAAAATTTTCAAGATATAATTCCAGCAAAATCCAATGCTGGTCCTTGAATCTGGTAACAAAATATCGCCGAACGATGGAGAGAGCTTTAATTTTATTATCTGAGAAAATTGGAATCGTGCAGACTCAATAACCACAAAAACACAATGCAGAGTCCCGTCGGTGAACAGACTGAAAGGGAGGACAGCAAAGTTCACAAAATATTCTTGATGCACAAGGTTATCAGAGACGCGATGGTATAACATGAAACAAATTTAACAAACGATATGATAATCCTTGAGAAAGTATTTAGCAAATAATCTGGAGATTACTCGTAGACGGATTTTTGTGTTGGATATTCCCCAACATTAGAGGAAAATTGCAACTGTTCAATCTAATGAAGTACATAGTGTTGTTTATTTAGAAGATGTGTATTTGGAAGTGAACCAAGGGAACAAATAAAACAACGTGATTGGATTGACCGGTAAGTAAAGATGATGCCAATAAAACATCCAAAAGAAAATATTGTTATGAAATATGTTGTACACTTAATTAGTCTGTCATCAATTTGAAATGTATTGAACAGTAGGGACTATATTATTGAGGAGGCAGTATAGAACAATAATTACAGAAAAATGTCATCGAGATGCTGAAATTACAGAATTGCTCCATTTAAAACTAGACTTTCACTATGTAATAACTTGTGATTCAAAAGGTAGCAAGTAGTACGAGTTACCTCAAAAACAAAGGAAGGTAAGAAATAAATTACATCCTTTAAAAAGATATCTCAGAAGCAACAAATCGCTCTTAATTACACTATTCAACGTTTGTTGGGTTTTGTATTATAATATTTTTTACTCTAATAAAATACTTCTATGTTTCGTTTCACACGCTTCGAGGTCATAGAGAAAAGTACACTCGGTTTGTGCACATTATCTGACCCAACCAAATTATCTGACCGCCTCTTCAATGATGTAAATGAAAGCTATTAGTATTAACGGTTTAGAAAATGTGTAGAATTGAAAGGAATCAGTGATATGGTAAAATGACGTTATTCAGCAAGTTATAATTTGGTAGAAGTTATGCAAAGATGATTGACGTTTTTGTATTTTCAATGCAAGTAACTGTTTTGTTGTAACTTAATATAATGTTTCTCATTTTTTATAAATCAAGTGGTGCATTTTCTTGGTTCATTGTTTATACAGTACATTAGAATTAAAAACTTTTAAGTATATAAAAATCTTAAAAATCAAGAAATTGATCAATAAGTACTTTTTAGCAAAATAAAATAAATAGCAATACGTTGGGCACATATGACAAAATGCATTTTGTAATTGGCATTAACATTTATTTCGTAAAATGAAGAATTGATTTATAGATTGGATTATTAAAAATTGTCAATAAGAAATGGAATTAGAAACGATAAAAACGTGGAAATTCCATCATTCAGTCTTCGCCGTGGGTTCTTTTAACCGGAATGGTAAGATATTTTCTATTAGATATTAAGGAAGAAGCAAACGGTACACAAAAGAAAACAATGATGCTTCGTGAAACTTAATAGCACTAACCATACACAAAGTCTAGATAAGCGTCTTAATGCTACAAACAGAACTGTGAAACTACAAAGAGATAATAAGCAAAAAATAACTTCTGTGTGTTTTTTTCGCCGTAGGTTAGGTACGCACAGTTCCGCTAGAGAACTGGCTGCAGGAGGTGCAACGTTCCTCTTCCGCTTCACCTTAAAAGACTTACTTGTCTCACGGATTTACAGTTTCGGAGATAAACATAGAAGACTTTTTAACCCGTGGACCTTTTTATTGCCGGACATTCCAATTCCGCCCTACCCTACATCCCATTTGAGATTTTCTATAAATATTACTGCGCATTTATCACTCATTTCGCTCTGGAGGCTTGATATTTAAATAAAATTGAAATATAACTACATAAATGTTGTTGTAAAAATTCAAGCAATATAATTGAGTTCCATGAATTTTGTAACCAAGAAAATAACAAAGAATCACAAATATATGGTCCTAGGCGAACATGACATAAGAGTCCTTGTTTAAAAGTAAGAGTGGGTAGAGGTCCATCAATGTTGAGGAATGTACAAAATAGCGGTGGTGATACACACTGAGACCGATAACGTTGACAACAAAAATCTGAACACATTTTACCGTTTTTTAACCATTTAAAAGTGAAGTATTGAAAGAACCAGAAATAAGTTTTCAGATATTTTAATTAATAAATTTTTCAAGAAAAAACGAAAGTTATTTTTTTCATTTAATGGAATTTGAAACAAAAGTAAAAGATGTTCGGAGACTCTAGATACCTTCGAAACGATAATAAAAACATTTCTGTAATATCACTAAATACAAAAAAAATTAATTCTGTGGAATTAATCATAAGATTGACTGTATGAATTACGTCTCGCTTAATTTATGGAATGAATTCATCGGGAAAGAAAATTATAGGAAGTTATAGCAACAAAAAATCAAAGTTTTTGTTATCGAGGAATTTATTCATTGTGAAAATTATAAACTTTGCTTGGAGTGGCAGTATTATTTGGATTCTCGAGTGTATATTTCCAACCGCTTTTTGCGTACTACGTTGCCTGGTCGCTGCTCTCAATCAATCTTTACACCGCTTTGCACCATTCGAGCGAATGCTTTCTTTCCTTCCGGGATATAAATAAGTTTTTCTTCGTCTATTGGTGTTGTACGTAATTCTAAGTTATTTCAGTTTCCGCTTTTCTCTTCAGAATATTCTATTAGGAATGTTATGCAGGCAAGAAAAACAAATACATTCAGAGGGTGAAAAGTTAAGTATGAATTTTCATAGTTTCATAGTTTTGGAAGTATTTCTTTTATATGTTTCACAATTATTTTAAAAATAATTTGTATAAAGTGTTGTTTAGTAAATGATTGCGAAATAAGTAAACATTTCTGGAAAACATTTTCAACGATGCACAATCAATTACTCAAACATATCATCCAAGTAAAAATGTCGTCATTCCTCACATAAATTATTTATATTTTTCAAAAAAATCTTTAACAATTTTAACAACTCAACTTGATGCGCAACATTAATACGAGGAAAATTTTTTTTCAAAACTATCTTTACGAATTTCAATCTCATGTTAGGGCCAACTATACAACATTAACGAGAAAAATTGTTTGTTTATTGCTTTGTTGTTTTTAATTTTTGTGGTAGAAAATATCGTTACAAATCGTCGACTTGTTTTTATATACCGTTATAGGGCGAGGCGGTAGTGCGTATTTTATTTCTTTTCTGCCTTTATTCTTTGGTCACGTTCGTTTCCACGGACATTAAGAACAAATGTAGCAGTTGATTATGAATAGTTCGAAGAATAAAATGAAGCATTAAGCAATATTGTTACTTATTTAATTTCTCTCTGATTACGCGAAATAAATACGAGAAGATTCACTACCATATACAAATTTACATAATTTTATAATTTCTGCCGTACACCAATTTCATGAAATGACTGACGATCACGTCAATCAACTATAAACAGGTGGTGCATAAAGCAATATCTAAATCGGAACATCAGGAAAATTAGTTTGTGTTCTACTCTAGACTCTTGTTCTTAGTTGTCGAGTGAAAAAATAGTTTATTTCAGATTATTCAGGAAGAAGTAGAACATGGGATTAACGGTATCTTAACCCGCCTCTCGGTCCAGATAAAAAATGTCACTGTTGCAATAGGCAAGGTGCACATGCACTCTCGTGGAACAGCAGAGTAATAGCCATCGACCAGGTGCCTTGGACACCGATCTGGTGCGGCCGAACCTGATGAAGGATGTTGGTGAGACGGAGGGGGTGGGTGGTTAGAAAGTGCAGCATGCGCCGGGTAGTGCGAGCGGGCGACGGCGGGGGTTGGCAGCGGCATTGAGGGAAGTGCCGGCGGCGGCAGCGGAGGCGGAGGCGATGGAGGTGGCAGAGCTTCGCCTGTATCGCTCGACATCTCGCGCTAGCTGCCCGCATTACATAACGGCGCGCGCGCGCGCGAGCGAGCCGCAAGGCCACCGCCTCCGCCGTTATCGCCCTCGCCATGCCGCCTCCACTTTCTCTCCGATTTCCGAGGTGAGCTGCTTCTGGCCAGCCAGTCTATCGCCAATCCCTCGAAGGTAGACGAGGGCTGCATAGCCCGGCATGACGAGACATGAGCTTCTTCGGTGGCGATACAGGACTTAGGGGTGCACATTCTTCCGTCACTAACCTCAGCCTACTAGAGGAAATTTTTCATTCGAAACTCTCGTTCCTCTATTCCAACAAAAATATCGTGCACGCACATGGCGAAAATTCCAGGATGTTTTGAGGGAGAGTGTAAAGTGGGGAAAAGCTTCAATTCTCAAATAAAAATGTTGTAAAAACGTGGAATGAAATACAAGGATCGTCAAGAGAAAATCTAAACGTATATTATAGGCACCCTTGTTTCATTTTGTCATACATCCTTTTAAAATAAGATGTCTTAATCTTGCTGTTAAAAATCACATATTTTTTAAAATTTCATTTGAAGTCATAAAGTGCAAAAATTAAATCAATTTTTAGTTCAGCATTCCGCTTTACCTTAGTTGTTATTTTTCGAAAAACTGCAGCAGCAATGAGGGTGGAGTACTGAAAAGTAATTCTGTACATGGGAAACCCTAAATGTACAGAACCAATTTCAGCACTATAAACAAAGTCCACACATTTTAACAGAGCCATTTTCTTCACGCAGCTCTCGTTTTAAGCACCCCTGTTACCCATGCTGAATGTCATTTGGGCGGTCTTGCCTCTTGGCTAAGACAAGTTTCCTCTTTCATTGAAAAGAACTGGTGCGCATCATGAGGAGGTACTGGGCTTCACTTTAGGGAAAACGTTTTTCCTGTTGAAGGTTTAAGGGATATGTGAGTTATTCCTCTCAATAATGATAATAATAATAATAATAATAACAACAAATGAAAAGCAAATGTTAACGAGAAATGTAGAATCTGTCACCTGTCATCAGAAACAATAGATCACATTACCACTGGATGTTCAAATTTAGCTAACACACAGTATCTGCACCGTCATAACCTGACTACTAACATTATACACTAATCTATTCCAACAAGATTCGAACTTTTAATAGAAGAAGCTGAAATGACCACATCCTATTATGAATACCAAGCATGACCTACAATAGAAAACAAAGTTTTAAACCATGTTATGACCTTCCATTACAAACAGATAAAACAGTCCCAGCTAATAGACCAGATATTATACTACATAAGGTCAGGGATCGAAAAGCATTCATCATTGATGTCACCCATCCAGCAGATCATAATATTGACAAAGCAAAAATGGATAAGATTTCAAAATACATCCCACTTTCAATACAATATCAAGACATTTATAAACTCGAAACTGTAGAAATTCTACCAATCGTTGATACAGCAAATGGCCTCATAAATAAGAACCTGCAAGAAAATTTGGAAAAACTAAATCTGCTTCCCAAAAAACTTACTCCCAAGATCCAAAAATCTGTTATCTTAGGAACTTGCCGTATTGTTCGCACCGTGCTTAACTTACCAAGCCAGGAATGAGGCATCTCCTCAAATCTAAAAAAAAAGAGAAGAAATTGTATAATAATAATAATAATGTCAAGGAATTATGTGATTGCGAATTGTTTGTCAAAATGTCTAATGTTATTCTCAATAACATTCCACTTTCCTATATCACATTGCAATAACACATACGAAATAATACATTGGAAACGAATGTTTGTCTTCGCGGAAAGGAAGGTGACGTACACATGTGATATAGATAGTAAAAGTCACTAGTGATACCCCAAACAAAGTCATAATAAAATAATATAAAAACATTTTCCATTGAATAATTTGTTTATATGAAATTGTATTTGTGAGGGATATGTAAATACCGAAAGATTCATGAAGGATGTAAACATCATAAATCGTAAAGTAGTTTTGTTTCATTTTTTAACAATAGCATGACGAACATATGAACGAATTTAGTGTCAAATTGAAAAATAAACTAAGGTTTTTCTCAACACATTCCCTGATCCCATTATGTGTTTGAGTTATATACCATAGTGTGCGTATCTCTCGTGATCTTACTTCAGCCTGTTACAAATAAAACGAGTTTTAAGTTTTAAAGGTGAGATTTAAAACTCAAAAAATATATTGTACATCTGTTAAAGACCGTATGTCTTGAATTATTTATTTAATTTGGTTGTATAATGGACGATAATTGTGTAATGTAATTATGTGGTTATAATGTTGTTAATTTTTGTCTAAAATAATAATAATAATAAATTTATTGTCAAAAAACAGTACAAACTGCGTATGACCACGTGGAGAACAATAAACTAATTTACTCTCCGGAAGCAAGCAAGGGACCATCCCATCAATTCCGATCAAGGGCCCTAAGGCAGAGGCGGATTCAAAAAATTCAGCAAAAGTTCCTAGATAAGATAAAAACTTAGCTGCGAGTTATAATACATATATTATGTAAATATGTTTGTAATTTAACGCAAATATGTTTGTAAATTTACATGTACAAGTTATTATCGAACTATAGATTATTATGAGTATAGTGTTTAAAATTCATAAGAGTTGAAAAAGAACCCACTAAATTCACGATTTATTGTTACAATAAACACGCCCCTAGACAAAGCCTAGAGAACCTGTATAATAAATCCGCCTCTACCCGAAGGAAAAACGGAGAAAAACCCGGGCCAGGATGGCCCGGGTTTTTCTCCGTTCCATAGATTAGATTCCATAGTTTTTTAATAATAATACTGGAGAGGGTGCTTGGGACAAAATAATTGACCTACAATGGTCTCATTTTTTTATTTACTCTTGACAAACCTTGCCATAGATGCGAGTATGCAACCCACTGAACTAGATATACCGTGTCTACCGTAAGGCACTATAAAAAAAGGTATTCTCATGCCGCTATTTTCGTCCAAACTCGGCTTATGCATGTTGTAAGTTCCATGGACAACTTCATTACTTCGGATTTTGTTTTCAGAAAAAAGTCTCGGTTTTTTATTCGAAATATCGAGTTAATAGTGTTAGTTAATACGTCCTCATAGTTAACATATTACAATAATACGAACACTGTCCGGTGGAGAAAATGAAGGAAATAAATACAGTAAATATATTCATTGATTTTTATTATTTATTCGAATATGAAACAGAAATTCTACGATTATCCCCAGATTGGATAAGCTAAGGTACTATAAGAATATGTCTTATGTCAAGTCAATTACAGACAATATTTCTTATTAACTCAATATTTCGTATTAAAAACTGATACTTTCTTCTGTAAACAAAATCCGAAATAATGTAATCCGTGCATTTTCATGGAACTTACAACGTATAAGCAGAATTTGGAGCAAAAATACGGCATAAGAATATCTATTTTTATAATGTCTACGTCTATCGCTCTATCAATACAAGGAGACTACTAGACAAGGCAAATACGAACATGCGCATTTCATACAATTATTTCAAAGAAATCTCAGGGCACTGCAAAGGGGAATAGGAAGAAAATGCACGGACTATAAACTCTTGAAATATTTATTTGAACCTAGTAACTGATAAAATACTAGAGAATAATTGCGATTAGTTTATTTTCATGTGAGTAACGCTCGATTTACCAAATGTTAATACATTTTTTCCCAAAAAGATGGAGTAAAATATCAGGAAAAAACTCGTTTGTCTGGGACAAACCGTGACTCAGTAGACAGAACTACCAACGTTTCGACCATCTTGCTGTGACCTTCTTCAGGTCAAAGTCAGAGTTGCAGAGATCTAGGTACTCTGCCTTAGGTCTGTACGATTGTGACATTGCCCTGAAGAAGGCCACAGATAGATGTCCAAAACGTTGGTAGTTCTGTCTTCTGAGATGCGGTTTTTCCAAACAAACAAGTTTCTACTAACTCCGGCCGCAGAAGCCTATGTTCACAAATATCAGGAAGTTAACATCCACTACTAGCACATCTATACTGACTTCCCTTGGTCACCTCTTGTTCCTTTCGATCCCGACGCTATTAGAGCTAGGGTATCTTTCATTTTCCCCTTCTTCTCTTTCTTTTTTTCTTCTTCCCTTCTTTCTTCTTTCCCCCGCAGGAAGCTCAGTTTCGAGAGAGTATGAACTTGCCGAACCCACGGCCTTGAGCTGGGGACTGGTACTGCGCCACCAGTCCTCGGACACCGTAGGCTTTGGACATGCTTCAGCGACCACTATTGGCGCGATGGTGGAAAGTTGCATGTTTTGAAGGGCGGAGATCTTGCCTTCGTTGGCCGGGTCGCGAGGAAGGATTAAACCTCTATAAAAAAAA
>NNCF01128550.1:417592-427714 GCA_002313205.1 Laupala kohalensis | reverse complement strand
CCTGTGTTTACCGACGGGTCGAAGCAGGCTGATGGTGTCGGCTGCTCCGTGGTATTTCCCCGTGAGACCAGTGGCTACCGTCTAGGCGACTTGTGCAGTGTTTACACTGCTGAGTGCTACACCATATTAAGAGCATTGCGAACTACAAAGTGCTCCCGCGGATCACGTTTCCTGATTTGTTCTGATTTGCTGAGTGCCCTTTAAGCAATCCAGAACATGTATCCAGCTGATAAGCTGATACAGAACATCCAGGATGTACTTTTCTCACTGCAAAGTGACGGAAAGAACATAATGTTTTGCTGGGTTCCCGATGACGTGGGTATCAGAGGGAACGAGGAAGCAGACGATTCCGCAAAGACGGCATGCCTCAGGAATCGCGTGGATTTCTCCACGATTCCAAAACGAGATCTCCTAAATTCCGTCAAGATAAGGATTCTGAGTGAATGGAGCAATGAGTGGTTAGCTGTTGAAAGGAATAAGCTCCGACTTATCAAATCTTCAGTTTAGTCATGGAGCAGTTCCTGTTGGCCAGCCCGGCGCGACGAAGTCCTGCTGACCCGCCTGCGCATAGGACATTGTCCTCTCACTCATAGGTATCTCTTACTACTTGATGATGAACCCGTTTGTGAGGAATGTAGCTGTTCTCTGTCAGTGCGTCACCTACTAACTAATTGCAGAAGATACTCAAGTATACGGAGACGAATTGGTCTGGCTGCAGATTTACCAACAATTCTCGGAAATGAAACGGTTAATGTTAATAAACTATTGAATTTTATGAGTAGATCGGTGCTCCTCCCACAAGTTCTCGGGAGGATTTAAAATTTGCATTCCCTTTTCATCTTTACTGTCTTCTTTGTTTTCATCATTCGTTTCTGTAATTCGAAAATATAATATTCAAAAATTGTTTTCCTTTTTTGTGAAATAATGTATTGGTATTCTGTTTTCTTTTCTTTCATCTTTCTATTTAGATATTTGTTGATTTCAGGAGGGTTTTTTAGTGGGTATGGTCGAGATATTCGGCGAGTCCGACACACGGGGAAGAGTCATTACGGCTCTTCTCTATGGTGTGAAACTGCATTTTTCCCTACTTGCACGGGCTCTAATGACCTCGATGTTGACGAGCCCTAAAGCCCCAACCAAAAAAAAAAAACTACTAGCAATTCGATGAATGAAAGTGTTTTTAAATTTCGTAAAACATAGACATAACAAATATGTATTTCACAGTAACTGTCTAGTTCCACCAAGAAGACTTCATCATTCCATACATACTTGAACTTAAAAAAATAGTGACATTTCTGCGAAAATCTTTCGTTTACTGCTAAAGAGTCTCACGTCAGTAGAAACACGACCACACAAAGACCTCTATTTTTTCTTTCGAACTCTGTTCTCTAAATACATTTTTGGGGGTAATAAAATTTACTAGTTCCTGCTGCGTTTGGATTGGTCTCTTGAATGATTGACTACTTGGATTATTTTGCCATGTAAGAAACCTAAGAAACTGACCAAACTGTCCCCTTTCCACAAAACGTCAGTTGCATATTACCATTAAATGCTTCAAAAATAACATATTTGTGAACAAAGTTAAATAGGAGAATATTAACAGTTAACTATTTCATTTTAAAATAATGAAAATGCATTGCAATTATAAAAATTAAAAACTTATTCTGTATTTTACACAGAGACACGAGAACTGATGATGCACAGCGAAGCTTGCGGAAGTAAATGAGGGACTGGTTTGACAAGAATAATAGCATTTTCAACCGTGCTGCAAGTAACACTTCATCATTGCATTTTAACTGTGGTTTACCTGGACCGGTCATTACATGAAGAGAAGCTCGGTGATCACAAGTTATCTGGAACAAATTTCTTAGTGAGGTTTGTACATAAATATCTAAATTAAGAGCTCTTTAACCCCTTCTTTAAAGGAGGAGTGATTTTTTAGGAAGTAAATGCCCAGTGGAGCGGATTTATATTGTATTTGCATATTACATAATACTAGTATTCAATAATTATTTCATATGCTAGTATAAGGTACTAGTGTTTCATGTGTCGGGTGTTAAATTTTTTAATTTCCTGTGACAATTCTAAATATTAACTTCTAAATACTATTAATTTTTTATGACTTCTTACTACAAGAGAGTGTGTGTAATAGAACGTGAGGAGATTCTCCAATACTCGAGTCTGACTTACGAAATGTACATGACTCATTAGATTACTTAGTTTAAATAATTCAATTTGAGTTCTAACAGTAAATTTGATTTTTTCTTTAAAAAATAAATAATTTAAAGTTGCTTGCCATGTCCTCCAAATCTGTGTTACTGAAATCCACCTTCAACGAGGTTGCGTTTGATATTTAAATGAAGCAATTACGAATGTAGATTTTACTTTCCGAGATAACTGCATTGAAAAATTACATCAAAGAAAGGAGCAACTTGATTCATGCATTTGAAAAGAATTTTACTTGACTACATGAGTCCTAACAAATGACAGCTCTGACGCAACTGACCAAGCTGGTAATCAGTAGCCTTGCCTTCGAGTCGAACGGTTCGGACTAGACTAGCGGTTGAATCTAGCAGATGGGGAAAGGAGTATCTGCCATTCATTCAGCTTTCCGAGGAAAATACTGAAATTTTCCATACAGTATATGGAGGATGGGGATGATGAGAGCGCACGAAGTTCGCATCAGGTGTGAGTAGAAGACGATGGACTCGAGAATGATGGGTTTAGTGAACGCGTTGTCAATGAATAAGTGTACAAATCTCTGTGGCTATGGTGTCAGCGTGTTCGCTCGTCACCAAGTCGTCCCGGGTTCAATTCCCAGCGGAGGCAAGAAAAATTTGTAGCTTTTCATTTCCATGTCTCAGTTTAAATAGCTGTGATGAAAAGTTCACCCTTCCGGCTAACAACCGCAGTTGTAATACTCGGATACAGCTACCTAGATTCTATCTGGACGCTGTTCCCCCCAAAATTCACGATGTGTCTAGTAAAGTAAACTCACACATAACAGAGCCTTACTAATACTCGTTATCGTGGTCCTTAGTTGGCTGATTAGAGAATACATACGTGCATGCATGTGCAATTAGTCGAGACTAGAGAAATTGATGTTATTGGCTGGATGACCACACATACACTCGCAATGAGACCAGTGTGGTGGAAGTGTTTAAATTGAAGAGTGGGGGGTTTCTTTTCTTTTAATGCAGCGTGTAACAGCAGAATAGTCAGGATTTTTACTGCGGAGACTTAAAGTTAAATTATTTCCAATTATCTCTCTGATCAGTAAACCGAAGTTTTGAATATGAAAGTTCGGTTGCATAGTAACTGAAATTGTGTACGTCGTAGCCGGAGAGACTTTAGAAGTGATTTTGTAGTTTATTGCGAGAGTTGTACCGACTAGCACAAGAGGTCCACGCAAGATGAAAATTATGTTTCGTAGGATCGAGTCACTGGGAATATTAGAGCCGAATAGTTTGACACATTGCTTGTGCTAGAGTGCGCGTATAGTGAACAAACATAGCACCGCGATACAATTCAACTGGGAACACAGACACAAGGGCAGCATGCAAGCCATTCTCAACCTTATAAAAATGGAGGGCAAGGCGGAAGAAGTGGAAGTTCCCAAGTGAATGCGGACCTTGGCTCACTATCTTACTGTGCTTGAGATGTTAACTATTCAAAGCGTAATGGTAAGTTTAAAAAACGAGCAAAAGGAAACATTTTAAAATTATTGCATTTTGGCGCTGTGATTGTCGAAAGATGGAAAATTATTAATTTGGTCAAAGGCAAATGATTACATCTAAAAGGGAAAAGTATCCTTAATCTGAGTGAGAAACACCAAACAAGAAAGAAGATTTGTTTAAACTATCATATTTATTGAATTTTGGAAATTGTGACAAGAACAAAATCCATTGGAAGAGACGAGAAATTTTGATAAACTAATTCAAAAATGAATATTGTGTTAAAAAGAAAGAAGTAATTTTATATCCAGCAATTATACATATTAATTTAGTCGTTGAATGATACATTTAGAATTCAAATATAAACATTAGTGCAGTATTAACGGAGGGATGTAAAAGAGACTAGTGGATTTTGTATGATTTACTGAATTGAATTGTCTAATGAATGGAGAAATTTTTATGCTGATTTTGAAAGACTACTATCCCAAGAAGTACTTGATAAATTATATCCGGGTTAAGATCAGATGATGAATTATAATTCAAAGTTTTAAGGGTTTTGCAAAGTACAAATGGTTTGAAAAATTGTAATGTGATGGTTTAGTGCACGTTTTGTGAGTCAGAAACTGTTGAGAGTCCATTGACTACTGGACAATTGAAATGCAATAAAGTGTGACATATTTTACATTAGATGGTGTGATTGGTTTATTGAATCAGTGGATGTACTCTGGGACAGTGTAAATGATTGCAAAAAGTAATGTGAATTAAGGATAGAATGCAATAATTTTGAGGTAGTTTGATTTTCGAATTGTTATTATTTTGGGGGTTGTGAGATGTAATGTAATGGAATGCTTTATTGAACTGAATTGTTAATGAGTGATTTTGGATTTTTTAAATTTGTAAGGGGATATTTGTGATTTGATTGGGTACTATGAGATCGTAATTGAATTAAAAGGGGAGATTTATGGAGGAGAATGTGTATTAGTATAAATAATTTATGATACGCTTTTTACTTTACTGTGAAATATCGGGTCTCATGTGATATGTAAAGGTCAATGATATCAGTGATATTTTGGTCTTGTAAGATGTCATGAAGTTAATTTAGTGATGGGGGCCTAATACAAATAATCATGGATGTTTTCTTCCCTTGCGAAAGGGGTTTAAAATGTGTTCGAGAGAGCAGTGAGCTCAAGATAATTATGCCTTTTAAAAATTTTCATTAATGATTTTAACATTGATCTCTATCTTATCCCAGTTTGTGAATTTTATTTTGTTCCTTGCATGAATGCGAACGAACTCAAAAGTACTTTGAGATTAGTTATGATTGTAGAGTACCCTTTTACAGTTCAAGTACCCTTTTACAATATTCCTATTTCAGTGCAAAAGGAATAACCAGAGATTCAGAGGGAAAATATATGTGTGTGAGTGCGTGTAAATCATTTATGAAGGTTGTGTTCTTACAAAAAAAGTTAAGAGGAGGTTAAAAATTAATGTTCTTGGTTTCGTATCCTTTAACATACTGTTTCTAATCACATGAAACATACTTTCCCAGATCGTTGTTACGTGTGTCAACGGATAAAAAACATTCGGAAGCAAATTTATTTTATGTATTTAATAGAGGAATATTTTCGTGCCTTTACAAATTTTCGTTCTTCTTTGCTCCGTTTTCTAGTTTATTTGTAAGTAAAAATCAAGATTTCGAAATATTTTTAATAAATGAATCAGAATTCTTATCCTCTATAATCGAAGCGCCGGGAATAATGACTGTATACTGTGGTCTAAGGCAATTGATTTTTGCAACTAGAAATGCTCCCTTATTCAATGTCCAAAGAAAATCCTTCGTTGATTGAGAAAAATGTCGTTTTTACATTTGAATTTGACTCATCATTTCCGGACTTACTTTTGCGCTTTGCGTTCCAAAAATTCAAGTTGCTAGTTTTAATTAGTGGTCTCAGCTAGGCATCTTTATTTACTTAAAACGTTCGTGGAAGTATAATAAAATAACTGAAACCAAAGTACATGAGCATAGAATGTGTAAATCACTGAATGTTTTCGTAATAACCTAAAGTTAATACAAATTTTTAAATATTAACAAAGCGAGACTACTGACTTGGTAGTACAATAGAATCGCATTATAATTGACAATAGGGGCTAAAAGTTGTACCTTCAAATGAATGTCCGATTTAGAAGGAAGAATTCTTATAGTGTTGTAATGCATGTCAATGAAAGAACAAAAGTTAACTCAATAAACTATTTATTATTAATGAAGAACAGCGTACAACAATGGTTGAATTGATAAAGTTGTGTAACCTACACATTGTATTCATTGGTTTGAAAAAATAATTTACTTTGTTTGTTTTGTTTTTGTTTTTTTGCTTATTCTTTATGTTGATAAAGTGCCGTATGTGATCTTAAGAGACTAGTAAAATTTAATTAGCCAATTGTTCGATATATTGAGTAACCAAATTTAGATGATAAATCCATGTTTAATCTCAAACAACACTAGGACCGAAGTTAAATCGCTTGCATGGCTCGTCAGATAAAAATAAGCATTATTTAATGTTAATATACCTTTTTAAACTATCCATTATACTAGGTTCCGTTTTATTGAGATTCTTACTCCCAAATTATAATTAGGATTGCTGATATATTTTTAGGATCTCAGTGTCAACACTGTTATGAATGGTTCCTCACCGTTAAACATCATCAAGGACGACAAACCAATCAGACATAAGTAGATTTTATCTTCTTCATAACTGTAAAAGTATATTATACATCACACCAATCTCCTAGTGATATTTTTACAACAGGAAGCAAACATGTACGAAACCGTAAAGACCCATCTGCCATATCTCAAAATAAAGTATATTGGAATTATTTTGTTTCTACGAAATGTTATATAAGTTATAATAATATAATTATAAAAGTTAGAATAACATTTATAATTGAAAAATCTTTAGGTAGCTGTGAATCTACGAACGTTTATGCTGTAATATTCCTCTATTTCTATTCTTGATTCGGAAAAAGAACGTTAAAACACAACGAACTTCCGTTATCGCCTCGAAGCTATTTGAAAAGTATCTCCATGATACGCTTCCAGCCCAGAATAAAATTTCATCATTACAAATAAAAAGAACTCGATACCAAATGAATGTAATCTTACGAAATTATTTCAACTTGGAGCTCACTACCCACAAAATTATGTTTCTTGAAGGAACTATGTTTCATGAACTCAAAATTCCTTAACAGTTTGCCGTATGGAAATAATTCAAAAGTACCACAATTAATTGTACATAATTTTAGGGCGTTTAAGAGCCATCTAATTAATTTGTTAATATTTTTCAACTTTATGAACATAATTAAATTAGTACATTCTAGTTATACGTAGCTTCGGTAGATGTTTGAAAGAAAATGTGTATTTTTACTGTGATCTACGACACGCATTAATCTCTTTCATCGAATGGCAAAATTTGTAAAATTCCTTTTCTTTCCCCTGGGCAGTTTAAGATGCGACCGAGTTTTGTAGCTCGCTCCTTATACAAGATTATTTTCATTTCAACGGTCCCCTTTATGGTGTTGTAACATAACTTCACATCTGTCGACAAGTTTAGATATTTCAAATTTGGAATCTAATTTTGTGGCAATACTCGTATTTGATACATGCCTATACCTCAAATAACCTCAAAACGTTTTGAAGAACCTGGTGAGTTGTTGAATCATAATTATTAAAAAATTGATACTACTAAATACAATATTAGAAATGTATCTCTTGAAGTACAAGCAAAGGAGAAAAAATATAACATAATTCGCATATACATTTTTGACATAACATTTTAAGAGATTAAAAACATCTTTCTAACTGGTTGTCCTAATCAGAGAAAACAATTTTTCTGTAATGATTTTATTAAAATGTTCTAAAAATTCCGTTGGGTAAAATTTAGATAAATGCATACAACAATAAATAATTACAAAATATATTCATGCTGAACGCCTTTTGTTTTAATAACATATCTAAATTTAATGTGAGAGGATAGTATCACAAAGAAGAACTGGCCGACCTGGAAATCCATAAATCGACTTCGAGCGGGAGTTGTCAGGTCAAGAGGAAATAGGAAATAGTAATAGGGGTTTCCCTTGTGAATCTTCGGCGTGTTAATGTGCCAAGGAGCAAAGCACTGCCCGCCTTCTTGAGTGTCGACTTGCCGGGCAGCAGTGTACAGGGTAAAAGACCTGATGGAAGCGACTAAAAATGCCTTTGACGTGGCCAGATTCTGTTCAAAATAGTGTGAGTATTGTGTGTACATTAGAGCGTTGTTCCTTTTTTATCGTGTTCTAGATGCTTCAGACACGATAGTAATGTAATATCAAAAAATTCCTCTTCTTACTAGAAAGATCTTTGTGTTCTATCTTCAAATTGTACTACGGTTAAATAATTAGTTCTCTTTTAACTATTTTGAACTTGTCGCTCGGAAGTTGGATAATATAGCAGCAAAGAATTAACTCTTTAAAGCTCCTTAATTCACTATTTTCTTTTCTTAGTAATAATAGTCAATTTTGGTGTTATCCAAATTCGTTTTTTGACCTTTAAAGTTATCAAGCACTTCGTGATATTATTTATTGTAATTCTATTGTAATTTCATTAAAACATAAACACCAGACAGATGAACAATTTGATGCATTTTCTCCCATGATTGAGGCGTGCGCTAGCATGCCTTGCAAGTATTTCTTATACTCTTTAAGTATTACTCTATGCAAGTATATATTATACTATTATTGGGGTCTAACGTTCTACTTCCACCACATCAATCTCTGTGCACATGGGTAGCCCTAAAGATGATACAAGAAAATTGGTGAATCGTTTGTGTAATAAGACACAGAGTTTTTATTTTGTGACGTAACGTCAAGAAAAATGAACACAAACCAGTTAATTCTGGAATTATCGATCTCAGTTTCAGTTCACGATTCAATTTTCTAGTCATCATTAAATTTCTTTTCTTTTTTCTTTTTTTTTCGTAAAGCAGTCAGGGAGCTTCAGTGAGTAGAGCGCTGAGCTGCTGACTCGATGGCCGGGGTTCGTTGGAGAGTGGGATTTTTCATCACACCTCAAACATCCAGACTGACTCCCACGCCTATCCAGCGTACAGTAAAATGTGTATTGGGTCTATCGTGGAGTCAAACCGGCTGAAGGAATATGCTGGCCACATCTCCTATTATCGAGGCCTAGTAATTGCAGAGCTCTACCGCTCTATTATCGGCACCTTCGAGGCCTGTTGTGAAACAGTTAAACATTGTTGACTTAAATATTTGATGTGAAACTTCTTGTGATTACCAGCAGTTCGGAGCATATTTAATTTTATAATAATTGGTGGAATTTTATTTTTTCCTAATACGATCACATTTTATACTCGTATACATTTTGAGCTTTATGAATTTCATATACACAATAGAAACAGGAACGCTGTAATACAGCGTAAAACATCATACATAGCTAATTACAAGATTTCTTTAAATATTTGACATTTTTGTTCAGTATATTTCAGGCACATACGTAGGCAATATATTTTATACATTCTAAAGTGTTTCAAGTGCAATAAACTACTTGTATTATCAGTGTAAAATGAAACTATTTTCAATACTGTTCTACAAATCTCGTGTATGTCAAAAGCAGGGATATCGACGGGAGCATGTGCGGTCAGTTAGGAACGACGTGCTCAGGGAGAAGGAGTGAACCAAATTTCAGAGCTAATATAATCAATTTCAGAGCGCGATGAAGACCACGGAGCTGAACGCGACTTCGTTCCCGCACTCCTTGTCTTGACGTAATGTGGATACGGAAATAAAAGGTTTTTTGTTCGATTTTTTTGTTTATACTCGATATTGTATAAACGTCGCAGCTCGACCGTAAATCAGCCTATTAAAAAATTTGGCTATCAAATATAATATTCAACCGGAATATATTTAGAATAATAGTATCATTTTTATAATGTTGGTTTCAGTTAAAAATAATGATTAGCATACACCAATAAGCATTTTTTTCTTTTTCCAAACAATTCACCGACACTGCGCACTTTTAATTCGAAATGAGATTATTTCAATATTGTGGCATAACGGGGTTTAAAAGTTAATAATTAATAATAAGAAAATAATTTTGAATAGTTACAAGTGAATGCCCCGGCTAGCTCTTCTCAGGGGTCCACAATACTAAAAAGGGTTCGATTTGTATCTGAAGGAAAAAGGACCATGCAAAGGTTCCAATTAAGGAAAACGCAAGGCAAATAAATCCATTAATAAAGCTATTTTAATGACTGGAGACATTCCTCACTCCAATAAATCACCCCCAGAAGATACAACAAATAAATCTTCGTTCTTGGACAGTCCCTTCAATGCCAAAGTGACATTCTTCTTATTAAAACACAATTAGAAATTCCCCCAAAAAGACACAACACAAATT
>NNCF01128550.1:404031-416341 GCA_002313205.1 Laupala kohalensis | reverse complement strand
CCACCGACTGTCCGCGACCACGGTTGTCGTTCCCAACCGTCCTCCGTTTAAATTTTTATTCTTCGACCGTCAAAATTCCGCAACAGAATGATTAAATTTGTTAATTAATTAGCGAATTATTCAAATCTCACAATATATTGTAAAAGCAACAATTGTATAATATTTAATTATTAAAAAACAAATTCTAAATGCATTTAGAATATATTTGGAATACTGAAAAGTAACAGAAATTGACTCTGAATATTTTAAATTGCTTATTATGTCGTCAAACAATAGAGTTTAAAGGGTATAGATATTTCAGTAGTTGCAATAACTTTATAGAACAGGTCCCTTTTTTCTATTATCTGACGCTCGAGAGTCAGGCTCTTTATGAAGTGGCTGAAAATGTTCAGCCAGATAATAAATGTTATTAACGGTCTATGGAGACCAGGCTACGTATTAAGGTTTTAATATCGGGAAGTGACATATGTTCAAAACATCGTAACATTTCTGATCATAGATCACAGAGACCGACAAAACACGACGATCACAGAGATATTCTGCATTTAACCTCTCTTTAATACTTCGTTAGTCCCCGTCACTATGCGTCGACTCATCCGGTGATTTAATGGTCCGATAGTAAATCTTCAAATTTGACGAACGAGTAGGTGAACGTTAAGGGACAATAAATTAATTTCTTTTTATCATTTAAGTATTTAATCTATTAAAAATATACCTATTGGTATACTAGAAATTATTTTTTAATCTCACAACGTGTCAACATAGACCTCGTCAGGTGTGATTAGAAAAAAATAGCTAACTTACCAATACAGGTTGTATTTTTCATTATATTGTTGAGACAATGAAGTTTGGGATACATTGAAGTGCTTTCTAAAGACATTAGTTAAGTGGTTTGACGATGGATGATGAAACAGGCATTATCATTCCATCCCATTTTTGATGTTAAAAAGAAAATACTTCAGTACAAATCATTTTAAGGCATTTGTATCAATGAGATATTGTCATAATTTTTTATTACTTTTTGCCACATTACCCAAGAAAACGTATGGAACGTACATATTACTTTCAAAAGATCTTCAATGTTATAAATATTATCTATCAGTGATGTATTAGCTACATTAGTATTCATTTTCAATGAAAGAGAGAAACGCATGGAAATATTCATTTAATTGTTTTTATTTTAATGAAAGCTATTTTCATATGATTCAATGAAAGCTATTTTCATATGATTCAATGAAAGCGATGGCTGATATAAATATCTTTTCTCTTAATTCATTCGTTAAAAGTGCATTCATTAAAAACAGTTTTAAGAACAATACGTCGTGTTGCTCGAAAGAAAGTTTCATTTTTTACAGCAGTGCAGCCACAGCCAAGCATTAAGATTGACTAAGGTGGAAACATACATCACTCATCATGAAAACTTGACAATGGAAAGTACATACGAGAAAGAAAAAACGCCTATAAATTCAAATTGAAAGCTCATGATGTTAATTTTAATAAAAACATTGCTTAAGACTAGTTTGTAAAGAGGTTATTTTATGGAATTAAAATAGTAACAGAGAACATACATGCAAATGCAACTCGAAATTCAACTGAATGTGATAGCCAGAGATGTTGATGTGGTGTATTTTTAAGCGATCTTTCTCCTGAATAATACTCAGGTGCTGACTGACTGGAGAAGTAAGCGAGACCACGGAATACATATCAGAAATATTAATGACCTTTCAATCAAGTTGTATCATGAAAATGGCGACTACGCAATATGATTATTACCTGCTAGAGCAATGTGCATGCTATTTCTAAAGTTCCTTTTTCATTCACTACGATAGCAAAATTCTTGCAAAAGTTGTAATGAAATATGTGATTTAAGCATTAAGTTGTGTACATTTTTTAGTTCTAAGTCCATCAGTGTTCCCAATTTATGCATTTGTTGAGAATGAAGTAGGAAATTTAAGATTTAAATAATTTACGGTTGAATGAATTATCAAATTTTATTCATTTTCGGAAGAAATCGGTTTCTCGGTATCACTTACAAGCATGGAAGGAAACTTAACTCCATAAATGAACACGACGCAGAAACTGGTCTGTCAAGTATCTTAACCTCAACAACGCATGTATATACCTTTCCCATCGAATTACTATGTTCGTAACATTTTTAACTCCTAAGAATAACTGTGTTCCTATGAAAGTCTTAGTCATTTTATTTGTCGTCATGACATGTTTTATGTATGGAGATATTTACTTTTAGCCACAAATTAGCAAATACATTTGATATACTTAGCAAATAAAACGTAACGTTTCATACTATGGGACACATATTAATAAATACAAAACATTTTAGTTCACGTTACAAGTTTCTCTTCTTATCTGAAGGAATAATTATTTATTCTTCCAAATCAACATCATCAATTTGTTATCTGTTGTCATTTAATAAATCAAAACTACCATCTGTTGGATAACGGTTCAAGCAACTATGATGGAAAGTTATTGAACAATTTCCCCATGATCCTACTCCATACCTATCCATGTGTGTGGTCATTCCTTGTCGCCTCCAGCTTAGCGCATGTTTAAGATAACAAGGACCGTAACGATTGCGTGCAGTTAGTCCTGGATTCCAACTTCCTCGAAACCAGAAACCATTGATTTCTACTCTTGTCGGAATGTTTTGCATCTCTTCCGGTAAAGCAACGTTGGTAAGTTTTTCAAGTCCCCATACGTCTGCTTGAATGTCCGATGAAAAGACTGTAAAGTACTTCGCTACATAAGATCCTTCGGTTTGTTTGACAAAAGCTGAGAATTTATGTCCCAATTCGCTCATTTCGTTTTGTTTACTAACGTAAATGAAGAAGTCCTGAAGTCTTATAAAAATGTCTGCGTCTGTGTCCCAAGACATGATGCTACGCAGTTTCACCGCACCAAGAAGTGTGCCTTCGCTCAGTTCATAATCCAACCCATGTCGTCTGGTAAACTCATCAAATGCTTGCAATACTCTCACGATTTTCTCCATGCAGCATGAAGGCATCAACAAGCCCTTGTCGTGCAATGCTGGAAGGTCACAGGTCAGACCTACTTCATCGCATGAGAAGCGTAACGGTAACCGACCTGCAGGAACTATATGGTCCAACTGCCAGTGCGTAGCCAACTGACGCCAAGCGTCGCGACGAAAACCCTGAAATTCTTCCGCTGAGTATGGTTCGCGTTCCGTTTCGCTCACGAAAAAGAGCGAGTCGGGACAAGCAACGACACCACCGCTTCGCCGCTTCACCCTCAGAAACCAGTCTTCGAAAACCACAGAGGTCGGCAGCTTATTGTGCAACGGCACCTGGCGTAAGAAGTCTGTGCGTGTGAGGAATGGTCCTTCAAGATGGTCGCATAACATGCAGTCAAGAGCAGAGTAACGGTATCCACGTTGCATTCGAAGTGCATAATGGCGCAACTGCGTTTGCAGGCAGCCCGCACGCCAGCGACCCGACACATGGCGTATAGCGCCTCCAGACACGATGACTTTACTCGTCGACAATACAAAAATTAGGCGCTCCAGACGCGCCAACTCGTCTACGCGCTCGACGCCTCGGGCCACCAAAACATACGGTGAGCTGACTTTCTGTACCATCTGGTTCCACAGAGAGCCAGGCTGCTGGAATTTCGAAGTGTTTACTTTTATCACTTCCGTCACGCTTCTTTGAGCAATATTGTCCCCACTACGGTCAGTTGCAACGATGGCTGGTAAGTGCGGATACAGTTGACGTAATGGGTGCACGGGATGGTCCACAGGCTTATCTGAGAAAACACTTTTTGGGTTCAACAGTATTACCGTCACTAGCGTCTCCACAGAAGGTTTGCTATTAGGATCGCAGTCAGGATCCGCAATAAAACCTACTTTGTAGAAAGGACCTTGTGGTCTATCGTAGATTTCACCACATGCTTGGGCATTTTCTGGCGAAATAGGTATTGTAAGTTTCTTCTCTAATGCTATAGCCTCTTGGGGATCGAGTGATTTCATTACATTCTGCAATGCCCGTATCACATCAGAGGAAGCGTTTTCTCCCAATGCTTCTGCTATCACTTTCAGTTGGGTTACTAGATATCGTCCAAAGTCAATATCATTTTGACAATTTTCAAAATCTTCTCTGACTTCATTTCCCTTCAGAAAATGCCACACAGAGATCCCTCTACACATGCTGAGTCCTACTGATCGTCCCGCAATAAATATTATGCAAACACATGTTATACCCAGAAATATTCGAAGAAAGTACACACCTAGGATTGAAAGACTCCAAAGCTTCCTTTCTATGCGATACATTCTATTATAAACATGCATTTTCAAGTCGAAAAATAATTATTTACTATTATTCTTGGGAATTGGGTATTAATAGGCTATAAACCAAACGTCACAAATAGCACATTTCATTTCACATAGATCTTCGAATTATTCCCTCATATCCACTTGAATAAGCTTCAGAATCCTTATGTTATGTAGCGCCATACGTAACATTTGAGGTTATATCGTAGAAACAATTATTTACAATTTTCACTTAATGCGTACATAACATAATAGTAATTTCGAAATTACAGTGAATAACATAAATGGCAGAACAGTCTTACATATTTGAATTTCAGATACGCAGAATAGAAATTATAACATTTCTGATACTATATAGGACTTTTTGTTTACTCTTTGCAAATAATAAATACCAACCTTCAAATAAATAATTAAGATTTGGAGTTTTCTTAGTTGACATGTTATACGAAAAAGGTCGCGGATTTGTTTCTTTCGTCCATTTATATTTTAGACAGTATTACAGTCATTTTCAGTGTTTCTTCGCACTCAGAGGAATTGGTGTACTAACGCTTGCTTCCTCTAAACGTAGAGAAGATGACAACCGTGTAACAATTTGAAGTAAATCAGTTTCCGTACTAAATTACGACTGAAAAAGTTCAAGTTATTAGAATGAGTTAATTAAATCTTCACCTACAACAGATTGAAAAACAAACTTTAATTTTTTTTTCTTTAAATTCACTCTTTACATTTTTTTAGTCTTCAAATTCGCAAACTTTTTCAAATATTTTTTAACATTATTCTCTGTCCCCCTTGATCCTCGATTCCTGACTTAAATGCTCCAAGTGTTACAAGATAATTACGCCACTAGAAAGTACAACGGTGAAACAAAGCATTGTCAACCGAAGAGACCGTAGCGCTTATTGGTTGAACCTATATCTCTAGAGTCACTGGAGGCGACCGCGTGTGAGCAGAGCGTGAGAAAGGTCGCGAGAGGCGCCGGTGGTGGTGTGGATAGCGAGTGGAGGTTAGGAGATGGGATGGCGATGGAGGCGGTAGTAATCCCGTCCAAGGTTAGCACGCTGCTCGACGGGAAGGAAGTTCAGAAATGGACCAAATACTGTAGTACATTTTACACAATGAAAACATATAACTACAATTTGTTAAGCAAATGGTAAAGAAATTTTTGAGGATAAAAGATCGTAATAATTTCGTTCTCTACTATCGTCCAATCTCAAATACACAGAGCAATACCGTGGGTAACTTTATATTACATTTATAATTTTCAAAGAAATTTTGTCCTTTACAGTGTTATGAAAAATGTACACACGAGCTTCCTAATGACAGTACATTACCATCGCAATTTTACAATAATCTATTTTTTCAGGACTCAAGCGAGTATATATGTGCAACCTGGTCTCCTTGGCTCTACAGCAGATAATTGCCGGTGAATTGCAGATTCTCCTCACTGAAAGTTCCCCATGAAACATCATTTATCTCTCTCAATATTAGTAAAAATTAGTAATATTTGATATCGGGAAAATAATGCGATGAAAATGATTAAACACGACCAAACGTAGGTATTATTAAATTAGAATTATTATTAAATTAGAATTACTGAATATTGTATCGAAATAAAAAATTTTAAAATTTAGTATTTTTAGTCATTTAGTAACATTTTATTTTTTTTATTTTGCTGATTTCAAATCAAACACAAATTTATTACTGTTAGTCGAGGCAGAACGAAATCGTTTCTTTGTAGACCCTCAGTGCCCAACCGGGCAGGAAATATTACAAAAGACGAATGAATTCAACACGACAAGCACCAACACTCAGTAAACGTTACTAGCGGAATTTAAAAGCAAAATCAACACAATAGCCAAGACATTTATTGAAAAGAACTGATTGGTTGAGAAAATTGGGAACAGTGAGGGTAACAATGTGTGCTCAGAAATTAGGAGAGGTGATTTCGCTGTTGTGAACTAGAAAGAAAAAGGATAGCGGTCCGACAATGTACGAATAAGAAGATTCAGTAATGTAACGCTAGGATTCAACGTAGGCCTATTACACAGTGTGACAAAAAAAATTATTTGGTGCCTACAGTTGTAAAGTTGACTTTAACTATCTCAAATATGAAACGTTTTTCTCTGTCCGCTCTTCTTTTTTAGATTTCTTTCGTATGAACATTTTCGTAATACGAATCAAATTACTAACATGCACGGACTCACCTCACAAGTATTTTTGTGTTGCAAACTACTAAACAGTACCTATGGGTAAGGAGAGAGCGGTCTAAGAGGAGAACATGGTTGTTGAGCAGAAAAACGTCATTCGTGAACCCGTAGTTCAATGAGACAAAATTATCTTTCCTCCACAACGTATAGAGCTAGGCTCCATGAAAAAATTTGCATGCGCTCCTAGTCAGGTTGGTTTAAGCTTTTCATACTGTTCAAAAGATACATGGGTTAAGTACAGAAGAACTCAAAGCTGTAATTTTTGATGGTTCACAAACCAGACAGCTTTTTGTGACCCCCATTTTAAATATTCTGTGAATGTATGGACAAAAGGCATGGACACCTCTTTGTTTTTGGAGCAAAAAAACCGAAAATTATGTAGAACTTCTGAACAATATGCTCCATCGTTTTAGAGACCGAGGGCGTAACAATGAACGTTATCATACATATACGAGAACATTCACTTCGACCGCTTTCTGAAACACCTGGACGACATTAGCTAAGATCGAGGATACATGCTTCTTCAGGATATTAATCAATGGAAAACCTCTACAAAGAAATGGCGATACATTTATATCAAATCATTGCTGGAACTTGCAAAGAGACTGTCCAAACAAAGTTCATTCAAGAATACGAGTATATCACAAAAGAAGCTTTTGGGGTGTTATTAAACATTTCTCCCTTCTTAAATGATTTGTTATTTTACCATCTCCGGGGTTACTCACACTTTGTTGATATGTATTTGAAGCAAATGGGCAATTAGTTTTAATTTTATTATACACCCTAAGCTTTGCTTGAAAGGTAAAGCGTAGGATGTAGGTACAAACGGTAAAACATAAAACACATGATTTCAATGAGGTATCTGATACTATAATTCAAACTGCCGTTGTAGGTTATTAGTCAGCTTCAGCGAGAAACGACTGCACACTATAAACTTGATGAGTTTATCATGAGGGGGTGGAATTGACGAAGGAATGTGATAGATCGGAATATGTACATCATTCATTTCAATGCATTTAATTACGTGAATTTATTTAACCCAATCTTAACGTATTAATAATTTATTAATCTGTCCAATTTGTTATTCTATTTATTTTTTAAAATAAATATCTACTGACATTTGTGTAATAGTTAAACAGTCTCTTTCTAAGGCTGGATTGTGTATCCGTAGTACATATTATATTTTCAGAATGTGGGTTGAATTGAGAAATTAGAAGGAATTTTAGTGTATAGTACATATAGTATACAGTATTTGTCAGGGTTTCGAAAAGGCTTACGAGACTGAAGTTCCGCCATGCATCGTTGATATTTGTGAGAAAATAAAGTCCTTGGAATTTAAATATCCCAATTAAAGTATGGTAAAACCTCTCCAGTCCGTCCTTAGCTCGTTGATCCGACCACGATGCAGGACTTTCTGATTGTTGGTTGACTCACCAGATAGTGGCGCGCGATTGTTCACTTGTCAGTTGTTTTGCTGCCTCATAGAAGTGGCATTTAGTGTCAGTGCTGCTACCTACACGATATGTGTCAATTAGTGTAGTAATTGGAGATAGTTATAGTGTATTTTCAACTTTCTGCTCTGTTTACTAATGACGCACGAAAATGACGATTAGCTTACAAAAGCTGAGAAAGAGATTGAAACAAATGAAGGACTTAATGACGATAAAATATTACCGCTGTTTAGCAAGTTATAAGGAAACTGTAAATAAAGACCCTGATATGATGATGATAATGAAGATGAAGATGAGGAACCGCATGACCGCATATCTTGCCTTGAATTTTTACGCAGCTGGGCCATGCATTTCTTACCTTCAACGGAATGTTCATTCTACTTAATATGTAGTTATACGAACATAAGTATTCAAGAGAAGATCAAAGAGAAGAAACTTGACGTACTTGACATGATTCATTGATGAGAGAATACTACCTTTGAGTTTTGTCAATCCGTCATGAATGAATTCAAGCGATGTGCTTCAAAACAAAAACAGTTGAGAAGGTAAGTATCTTCAACGAACTTTTACATAATGGACATTTGCTGAATAACATCTGTAAAAATAAAGTTTTAATTCCATTATTTCTGTTTATCAATCTAACTACATACAAGAGATATGTTTATATCAACGTAAACATTCGGCTCCTTGAAAAAGACATTGGAGAAATACAAAAGAACAAATTTTAATGTACTTTGGCACCGAAATATTAGCCAGAGTATAGAACAAATTATGATAAAAATTCTTAGAGTATTATGGTGTAGATTCTGTGAACATATTACCGATCTATCGTAAGTTATTGTAAGTTTGGATAAGAAATCCAACCTAATGAGTTGATCGAACACTAGTGATGAATGGGAGAACTTAACTATATTTTAGACGTTTAGCTTTTTCTTTATGATCCGCGAAATAAATATGACAAACATTTTGTTAGACATAAACGTAGGTTTCCGCGGCCGGAGTCAATATAAGCTTGTTTGTCCGGGACAAACCGCGTCTTAGTAGATGTAACTATCAACGTTTCGGCCATCGTGCTGTGGCCTTCTTCAGGGTAATGTCCTGCTCGCAGAGCACGACAGCGACTTAGGTCTGTACGACTCTGACATTACCCTGAAGAAGGCCACAGCACGATGGCCGAAACGTTGATAGTTACATCTACTAAGACGCGGTTTGTCCCGGACAAACAAGCTTATATTTTGTTAGACGTCAATGGAGATCCAAGAATGATTAATCACAAACAAATTCAGAACCTGACGCGAGAGAAGTTGCCGCAACTCAACTGGATTTTAAAGGTAGGTCGTAAAGGAAAGTCCAATATTCGTTGTTCTCAGGAAACTATTGTAAAAGCAAAGAGCTGATTCAGAAAAACAGAAAACTGTTGCTCGCGAGGAATTATTGTCACTGTTCCAAAAAATGGATTAATCTCAGAATTATTATTTTTCAAATGGTATTGCAACATGATTTGCAGAGGGTTAGAAAATAATTTTTGACACATCGTACAGTTTTTTATAAAAATTCAAAATCGATTATCGACAAGTTTCCTTTATCTGTGAATCTTGGAATAGAATCTGATATCACTGTCTAACTTAATTAGTAATTTTCAGATCATTATGTCAGAACTCGCAGTAGGTAACTTTCAACATTTAAACTGCGTTCTCTCTTAACTTCCTTGGGTTCAGGTCCTTGAGTCCAAGGGAGTTCAGAGAGACATGTGCCAAAATCGTACTTCTTTCATAACTGGGAAATAAATTTATTTATAAATTGCAATGAGATTTTTGTGTTTGTTTTAAATTTTTTTGCATTTTTATGTGATTTTATGTATTATGTATGATTTCTTTTGTCTTGTCTTATTTTATTGTATATGTATGATTATGTTTATTGTATATGTATGTTTGTGCATGATTTTTGGTTGGGTTTAAGAGAGAGCCAAATGGCCCTAACTCTTCCAACCAAAATAAAATATTATTATTATTATTATTATTATTATTTGTATGATAAAATTTTAAAGCGTCGTTCATATTGAAAATAAACAAGTTTGAAATATTGAGTCAGTGGCCAAAGAATGACCAGAGGAACATTTTGTCAAGAAACCGGCTACAAAGATAGTGTACACAACCCTGCCAAGACAGATATACAAAAAAATACAATCATAAATAATCAGAAACAATAAAGAAAGATTGCGTTAAAATAAGTTTTGTAATTTAATCAGTTATTTTTCAAGTACTTTAATCATGTGATAAAATGTATAAGATATTTAATGCGAATGAGTTCGTATTATTACACTGACTTTAAAAATATTTGATAGAATAATTAAAGATAGCGTATCTAATAATTATTTTCTAGATATTAAGATAAAAATATTAATTATTTTAAAATATCAGATACATTGAATTTTCTTGTATGTGTATAGAAAAATATATAAATAAAATTACTAAATAAACTTTAAAAAATCTTAATCATTATTCAATAAATCTATAATATTTAAAAATCCATTAATATTTTTCAGTGCCATTGGACATTATCATCCATACTTTCCTCCACTGAATATAATATCGATGTCAAGAAGTTACATTCTTGAATCTGGCGTAGTGCCAAAATGTTCAAACACTTCTATTTCCAGCATAATAAGAAAATTCTTCTTTACATAACTAAATGTCGTAATAAATTGAAGAAAACAATAAACGTTGTTGGTAACTTAGAACATGTTCTGAAAAAAAACTATATTTTTTCCCGTACAGTAGGCTAGTCATGGTGTTTTTTGTTTTAAATCAGTCACTAACTAAATCAGTACAATTTACATTTTCATTCGCTCTACTATTGAATGGATTCCGAATCGGGAAACTGTTCCTAGTCATTTTTAGCCACTAATTTCAAAGAACTTCTTAAGTAATTCAAAAATACTTTACGAGCTTCATCTCCTTTAAAAGTTAATGCAGTCAAATATTTATTTTAAGTCTTACATTCAAATACAGGTTGCTATTTCGAAATGGAATTTTTTATTTCGTATTAAAATTTTCTTTTCTTGTAATAATGAGGTCAATTAATGACACTTTATACAAACATTAACCAGATGAGACAGATTTATCGATAGAATGAAGAATTAGTTAGAAATTCAAAACATTTTGGTCCCGAATTGTTTTGCATCTTAAAATAAAGATTAAAAATTCCTTACCCAGATCGAAAAGCGTCAAGGAAGTTTTTCTCTTGTTAATTCTCTAAATTCATTGAGCAATACAGCGGAGATATGTTCACTATGCATTTCGTCGTATACATTTTGTTATAATCTGGTCTTCAGTCCACATTACCAGAAAGTTCTACGACCTGAAATAGTTTCATTCTTCCAGCTACTAAATTTATCCACTGCCGAGAGAAATACCAGTGTAAGTTGAAACAAAAATGTTAAGAAATGATGATAATATTAACATTAATATCAAAATTCTCACGTTGGGTAGAAATATAATCTCTTTATACTCCGCATAATTAAACAATTATTTCTTTATTACATTTTATCTGGTTTGAAGTGATTGGCAATTAAGCCCAAATTATGAATTTTACTACTTCATCAATAATAGTTTTTTCTTTTATAATTTTTCCATTTTTGCTTGTTATTGGAAAAGAATGCTTTTCTTTTGCTTGCCGTGGTGCTCGTCACAATATATTTGTCTGCACTTTTTAACTAACATATGTGGTCTCATATAGAGACTTACACGTCTCATTACTAAAGAAATGTCTTGACTTGCCTCACTTGTTTACGAATTTTGATCACGTCTACATCTACCTTCATAACGAGTATCTGTACTATCCAGAAATCACCGTGTCACGGTGTCTAAAAGCGACACATTTAACTTCCGTAGTAATAAATATATTATTATACTAACATCCTTCATTCAGTGTTAGTTGTCATTTTTCGTGTATTCTCATTTGCTTTTGTCGTTAAGTTGATAACAATCTCACAACAATGGACACTATCGCATTCCTCAACTCATTCAAAGCTGATCTTCAGAAGGCGTACAATGACTTGGTACAATATATTGACACACGAATCAGTGCGCTGGAAGAGGTCAATAAGAAAACGATCGGCGGTTGGACTACAGTTAGNATCTACAGAAACTAAAAATGGCCTCCCTGCACACAAACATAGTGCTCTCTAGCCTGCCTCCACGCTTCAACGTTTCACAAATAAACCACGAAATTAACCTGGCAAACATCTCCCTAAAACATCAACTGGCAGACACAAAAATCACATTTTTTTATTTTCAACCACACCTGACTGCCAAGGACTTTACCCAGCACGGTTTACACCTGAGACC
>NNCF01128550.1:391464-403961 GCA_002313205.1 Laupala kohalensis | reverse complement strand
TTTGCGAAAATAAAATAATTATATTTCATCATAATGTCCAATCCCTTTCAAACAAATTGACAGACATTGAAATTCTGGTACACGAAAGTCGATTCGATTTGCTATACCTCACAGAGCATTGGCTTTCAACTAACAACATCAAAGATACTGCTATTTCTAATTATTATTTAGCAAGTTTTACTGTCGGCAAAATTTTAAAGGCAAAAATCCCCACGGAGGAACGTGTATCTACGTTCGTAATGCTATTTTATCTTCTCTACTGACAGGCTACGAGAACTTCTGCGTAGATAGTGTGTACGAATTTTCTGCAGTTAATCTGACCGACACCGATATTGTTGTTTTGTGTATTTATGGACCACCTCAATCAGATCTTAACATATTTTTTCGGAACATCGAAATTGTTTTAAAACATATCACATACAAATCTACTAAATCTATCGTTATATGTGGCGATTTCAACATCGATTTCCTGAGTACATCCGACTGCACATTCACCAGTTAATCGATTCAAGAATCTTATCGACTCCTTCAACTTTATTACTTCGATAAACGACCCCACACGCATCTCCGGCTCATCTCAAACATTGCTAGATCAAATTATAGTCAAAAATGAAATGTCGTATCTCTTTGAAGTGTTTATCGCCGGATACAGTGATCAACTTGCTCAAGTATTGACTATTAATAATAATCCAAAACCACTTAAAATCCTTTACAAATTTACAACAGAGTTTAATGATTAAATAAATCCATATTTATAAATTATTTGCGTGAAGAAANAAATTCAATGTATTTATCTCAATATTCCTAAAACATTACAACTCTAGTTTTCCCATAAAACGCAAGTTAATTAACACAAAGAAATACAATAGATGGATCACCCAAGGGATAAGGATTTCTTCAAAAAACAAACGCCGTTTATATTATCTTTCAAAACGCTATAACCAGCCACCCGAATTCCATAATTATGTTCGTAAATATAAGACTATTCTTCGAAAAGTAGTCTATGCAGCTAAAGTAATGGAAAATGACAGGCATATACTAAAATCGAACAAACGGATGAAAGCCATATGGAATATTGTTAAAAATAACACGTCAACTTCTGAAAATCGCGAGGAAAATGTTTCTGTATAAACGATGGCAAAATCGTAACAAATCCTCAGGACATCGCAAAATTGTTTAATTCTCACTTCTCAGACGTTCGTAAAATAACGAACTCAATATATCCAAATCAATGTCCTCCAATTATATCCACCCACGTACCCAATTCTATGGTCACTTCCGAAACTAACGCAAGTGTATCGGAAGGGGTGTTTCCTAAAATATTTAAGAGAGCTAAAGTGAAACTTTAAGACAAGAAAGGAAACAAACTTAATATTGGAAATTACTGACCTATATCTCTACTTCCCACTTTCTCAAAAATCCTAGAAAAATTGTTCAGGGTGTTTTTCTTGACTTATCCAAAGCATTCGATGTATCCGATCACGAAATTCTACTTTCCAAATTGCATTCTTTAGGCATTCGTGGACTTCCAATCAATGGCTAACTTCTTATTTAATAGATAGATATCAACAGGTCGAAATATCCTATACTAAAAATAAAATTCTTCAGCGTTGTCTTTCAGAAACAAAGTCACATACTTGCGGAGTACTCCAAGCATCAATTCTCGGCAATATACACTTTTTATTGTATGTGAACGACATGTCATCAACCACATCAGATTGCAAAATGATTCTCTTTGCTGATGACACTAATTTACTATGTAAACACGCCAATGGTCAAACAATTTTGTCTAACCTATCGACTTGCTTCCATGCAAATCGTCTCATTGTAAACACTGACAAAACAGTGTCTATGTCATTTCACAATAGTAATACAAAATCTTTACCTCAGGTTTCTCTTTCTTTAAACGGAACACAATTAAAAACTGTTACGAATACAAAATTCTTAGGTCTCCATATTCAAAACAACCTCAAATGGAATTGTCACGTTGACAATCTTAATTCCCAATTAAGCAAATTGTGTTACTCATTCCGAAACTTAGTTAACGCAGTTAGTCCGCGTATTTCCCGTTGCGTATATTTTGCAAACGTTTACTCCCATTTACGTTACGGCATTACCTTCTGGGGTAATTCCGGTCAGAGTATTCAAACTTTCAGAATTCAGAAGAGGATAGTTCGGATAATTTGTAAATCTCACCCCCGAAACTCTTGTAAACCTTTATTCAAGGAATTAAATATCTTAACACTTCCCTGCATTTATATTTATGAAACGGTCGTGTTTGTTAAGACCGAATTACTGAAGCACCACCCTTGCTTTATACGAAACAGTCTCGTTCACGAACACAATATTCGCAATAGTAATGATATTCATCGCCCTAGAGTGTCAACCACTCTTTGCCAAAAAAGGACCGCATCATTCGGGAATCGTTCTATATAATTCTCTGCCCAAGAATATAAAAGACATTATGAAATTGAATATCTTCAAATCCGCGGTTAAAAACTACCTCCTGCACCAGTGCTTCTACACAGTAAAAGAATTTATTTATTTTAATAAAATTTAAATCCGTCTTGTACTTTATCACGCCATTGCTGTAGCGCATTTAAATAACTTATAACAATTTCAAAAACTATTTTCTTGCATGATTGTTTTGCCGTATGGCTCATATTAATTTAGTTTTATGTGTACTCAACTTTGGCACGGTTGTGTACATTAATTCTGTAGCCCCATCCTGGCCCGGATTTTTCTCCATTTTTCCTTCGGGTAGAGGCGGATTTCTTATACAGATTCTCTAGGGGTGTGTTTATTGTAACAATAAATCGTGAATTTAGTGTTTTTTAAACTCTATACTGTGGCAGAACGAAACTTTAGTGGTTATAAATACACTGGAATTTAAAATTTTTAGCGTCTCGACTAATTGTACTCAGGGTTTTACAATAATTTCTGGGGTTCGCATTTTTTTGTGAAGGAAAGGGCGATACAATAGTTCCACTATAGGAAAACGCTACTGACATATAAATCCATTTATTTTAATCATCATTGTTTCAATTACAATAAAACCCCTCATGCATTTTCCCCCAAAAGAAACAAACACAAATGGTAGCCAAATGATGACATAAACACTAACACCTAAATGAAATCTTTCCCTCCAAATAAACTAAAATACACTGAATTTAACAATAGTGTTATCATATCAACAATTAAATCTCCCTCTCTCTCAAACAATAGATATACTCTGAGTTTAACCATGGCATAATTTTATCAACAATTAAATCTGTGTTGGCACTTATTAAGTCCACAGTTCGTGTCCCTTTTTTATAATTTATGCCACTTTATTCATTACGAACAAGCGCAATACGACGTCGGTTCAAACATCACCAACCGTCGTAAAATACCTCTTAAGATGACCAACCAGGGCAGACCGTAGAGAGTAGTGTCCTCGCAAGGTCGGCTAGGCTCCGATCTCGGGCGATTGCTGACGGCGTCATCAACGACGACTATCGGAAGTTGCTCCAATCATTCTCTGCGAGCTCGGCCCCTCCAAGCGCAGCGTAAACCAAACCTCGTTCATCCGAATGACCACCCGGAAATTGTTCGTCCGTGGCTCGGATCGAGATCAATTCATCAAATTTGCCCGATATTCAAAAAAATCAACAAACACTTGACTCGAGCGCAGCATCTTAAAAAATGAAGTGCTAGTATTAAATGCGAACTCGAAATACTTGTTTCAGAGTATTAACGCAAACATAGCTGACACCGAAAACTCAAAAAGCAAGATAGTTAAGTGTCGAAGCTACGAGCTACGAGCTGGTTAAGAAACTATCAGATACGAGAGATGTGAGCTGTGAGTCTCTGCGAATCTCAGTCTCCGAATCTGAGCGACGTTCTGCGCCGACAAAATCTGAGCGATGTGAGCTGACTGATCTGAGCGATGTTACTGATGTGAGCTATGTGAAAAATCTAAGCGATCTGAGTAAGCAATGTGAGCTGCAGCTACGAGTTACGAGCGTGAACGAAACATTTCTCCAAAAAAGCCGATAGATCTGAGAGCGTAATTTCATTTTCCATTCCTTAAATGGTCTTACTCCCCTCCTAGACCTCCGTTACCACTTCCAAATCTTAAAAATTTTGAATTCCACGTGACCGAAAACTTCCAATGCCAAAACGATTCCCCCTTCTTACGCCTAGGTTCTGATTGGGAAATTTTAAAGGACTTCGAATAATTTCAAACGCTTTCTTCCAACTATTTTTACGGACAAGTTGGTTCTTGCATCCACCCTCGCACATCTGGAGTTATTGCGGTCGGGTTGGGTCGCTTTCCCCACCCCCTCGCTATCTTGCTATTTCTAAAAAGCTATAAAATTCCTTCGACACCAAAGAGCCGACAGTGGGTCATACCAGATGTGGGGGCAGCCTTCGTCATCTCTCAACGGCAGGCCTTTTAAATTTCTAGAGAGTCGGAAGACTTCCCTTCCTCTCTTTTGAATTTCATACTCCCGTACGAGGATGATTTTAGTATTCTAATTACGGAATTATTCAAATCTCACAATACTCAGAATAATCTATAGTTCGATAATAACTTGTACATGTAAATTTACAAACATATTTGCGTTAAATTACAAACATTGACATTATATATGTATTATAACTTGCAGCTAACTTTTTATCTTATCTAGGAACTTTTGCTGAAATTTTTGAATCCACCTCTGCCTTAGGGCCCTTGATCGGAGTTGATGGGATGGTCCCTTGCTTGCTTCCGGAGAGTAAATTAGTTTATTGTTTTCCACGTGGTCATACGCTGTTTTTTGACAATAAATTTGTTATACTCAAAGTCATGTTACTTTGTCTCGAGAAAGTTTAACTTAAGAAAATAAAAACATGAAACGAAAGGCACTGTACTTAGCAGTTTATTGTATATTATTAACATTAATTTACTTTATTTTCCTCAACGTGGTCATAAGCAGTTTTTAACAGCTTTGTTGACCATAAATTATTTATTTATTGTTAGTCTAACTGGCATGATGTTGGTACAGAGCTTCTGCTCTATGTGGCCAACGCTTTAACGTCAGCATCACCCATAAGAGTAATGATATTTGTACTTCGCGTTATGTTGGCAGTACTTTCGGATTTCTTAGGAGATAAATCCACTGCCAATATCTTCCATCAATTCAATTCACTTAATCTGGTGCTGTTCTGTTCATTCTGCATCGAGTGTGAGGAACGAATGTTACCTTGTGTTGTTAGTTTGTTGTGTTATAAACTTGTATTTATTTATTCGTATATCACTTAGATTCAGGTGTTGGAAATGTGTTAGGTAGCCATATTGCATAATTTTCAGCAAAGTTACATGACTTAGAATTTACTTCAATATCTGACTCCGAACTCGGAAGTCTACGCTCATGTCTTCAAAACATCCAAACAGTCTTTTGTTATAGTTATTTTACGATTATTTCCTTTTCATAAAGAAAGTAATTTATCTGTAAATACTGTAATAACAAATTCGCAGTCAGTAAAAAAAATTGACCCAAAATGAAAATTTTCTTATTTAACATTTTGTGTTAAACTCAACATATCATTATCGAAGAGGAAAATGAAGTGAGGAAAAAGAGAAGAAAGAAGAAGAATTGCACTACTGTTATGTGGAGTCGTGAAACTTGTGGATGGTGGGATATGCGTTTATCTAATTTTTCCGAACCGAAAATGATTACCCAAGGGTCGTGTAGATTGGAGGATTTCGAAGCGCGACTCCGGTATGGAATCCTAGTGCGAGCGTGACGTTACCACGGGTGAAACACTATTCAAAGTAATGTTTTCTTGAAATAATAACTTAAAAATTATTTAATACTTCTGTTACGTAATGATATTATATTCTTCATTTCTTTTTCTTGTTACAACACAAATATCAATGGATGAACACTGCCCAAGAAAAGTCATGATGTATTGTCTACATTATCTATTGTCTACATCTCGTATATTTCAATTCGTCGTGTCAATATACTTTAATAATGCATTATAGCTTTTGTAAATCCTATTAACAAACACGAAGAATAATTTTAAGAAAACCAAGATAACAGGATAAGTAAAACCTGTGAG
Source organism: Laupala kohalensis (assembly GCA_002313205.1). Taxonomy (NCBI): domain Eukaryota; kingdom Metazoa; phylum Arthropoda; class Insecta; order Orthoptera; family Trigonidiidae; genus Laupala; species Laupala kohalensis. The sequence goes on along the minus strand of NNCF01128550.1, from coordinate 397,871 downwards.
GTTGATACTTTTTTACTTACACTCCATATACTACAACAAGTAAAGCTAGATTTCTATTTGTGCATACTTTGCAGTAAAATATAAGTAATAAATCTCTTCAATCATTACACCAATTTTTTGAATGAAATTATGATTTTTACTTCCAAAACTCCGTCTCTCTGTACGTATTTTCAGACTCAAAAGTAAATATCATTTTCTTTTCTAAACTTCAAACAATATTAATAACATCAAGATGTCTATTTCCTTCCCTCTTTGATCTTATGAGAGAAATACAACGGCAAATTGAAATTTTTTTTAAAAAAAGATCATGATAATAATACCACAAATGTCACAATTCACGTATTAAGTAGAAATACAATCTCACGCATATGATGAGACATATGAAACAATTATTTCTCAATTCTGATGTCACCACATGGCAGCAGCCAACCAGCGTAGACATTCCTTCAATAACAGTCAATGAGGGTTTACTTGACGATGCAACGGTGAGCATTGTATGGTATTGACTCCGCAGATTTCGTGTGATTTGGAGACAATTTGAGTTGTGATACGCTTGAATTTGGTATTGAATTCGAAATATGGAAGAGGGGCAGTGAATCAGGAAGTGGATGCTTGGCGATCTCAAGAAGCAAATACCGAAGCAATTCGGTTCTGTGTACGAGTACCAGTCGATGAGACAAATATTACGTGCTTATTAGACAGGAAGGGAAGTGAAAAGTTTGCAATCCATTTGAAAAGGTGGCACATTTTCGCACAAATTGTTATATAGATAAAATGTATAATTAACTCTATCTTTGTCGGTGACCAAACGAACACCTATATGGAAGGACTTCATAATTTGTGCAGAATTGTTCCGGAAAAGTGACTTGTTTAACTCTAGTTTCTCTATATAAATAAAATATATGTTGATGCCGTGTTGGTACAGTAAGTACAAATTTACGGCGTATTGAGTTTTTATTTACGGCCAAGAAGAAAGAATGAAATCTTTGGCGTGCAGTTTAGGAATAACATAAATGCATGTTATGAAGCAATACCCGGAAATAATACATCAAAAAGTGCCTAATAACATGTAACTAACAAGGGGTAAAAGAGTGGTGGAGAATTACACAAAAAGCGTCAATAGTAGAATGTGTAATGCCCTAGGATTAAGAGATGGAATATCAAAATTCAGTAAATACTTGTGGGAGATTTGTGACTTAACATTTGAATGAAAATAACTTCGGCGAATTCAACGCGTATATAATGGAAGAGAACAAATTGAAGAAATAATCAGTAGAAAAGTTAGCAGGAGTTGAAACTTCGTGTGTGTCGCCTATCCTAAGGAGCTGCTCTAGTGAAACAGTATCCCGCGGTAGTGATGAAACCGTAGCAGTAAAAGATCGTCGGGGGTTAGCTAAGAAGGGAATGTCTTTGGAGAGGTTAGTAGAGATTGAACGGAATGTTGTAAATCTAGAGACATTGCAAAAACAAGTAGACAAAATGTGGGAAGCTTTCAAAGAGGTGAAATTCCGGAGATTAAATGTAAATTTACAAGGGTTAATAGAAGTTGAAATATTAGAATTGTGGCGATCCGTAGTACGTATGAATGTTATTAATGACGATTTACGAACAAGTGTCAATTTGAAGGAAACTATCAATAGAATAGAGAATATGATAACATGGGTGGAAGAGAGAGGAGTAGATAAAATTGTTCTGCGTGTCACAGAGGAAATTAGTAACTGGACGAAATCAAAGTAATTGGTTGGACACATATAGAATGACAAAGGCAAGAAGAAAATATTAGAGAGAAGATTCAAAATTTAGAAACTGTTGACACGCCATGTAGCTTGAGTAACGAAGTCGGGAGTATGATGAAAAAGGTGATATGACAACAGTTTTCACAAACGGCAAAGAGTATAACAGAAAACCAGTTCTGTCACCTAGAGGACAAAATAACTACACGGTTCGCAGATCATCAAGGAAAAATGAGCGAGAACGTACCTACCACATATGCAGAAAGATTGAAATGTAAGAAGCCAGAAGACAAAACGGTTTTTGTGGAAAATACGAGTAAAGCTGATAAGACGGGAATAGAATCTCGGATACAACAGGCATATAAATGAGGGAAAGAGGTTATAGAACGAGATAGAAAGAAGTAAGTTTACTAGAAACGAGAATTTATTACTAGTTGTTGCATATATGGAAGCAGAAAGAAAATTTAAGAATGTGGTGACAGAGGCAGAGAGGATGAAGTTAGGCAGCGACAAAAGAATTTTACCAAAAATCATTGGAATACCTAACAATATGGGACAGTCACAATTGTTAGAAGATATATGGGGAGCATTTAGAACCCATAAGATGCTTCAAGTGCTACAGATACGGGCACTTGAGCGAGGTATGTTTGAAGAAGAATGATATCTGTGGAAAATGTGGAGAGGAAGGTCATCAATTTCATCAATGTTAACAGAAAGATGGAGAAAAATGTATTAAATGCAAAAGAAAAGGAATACACCACAGTCATTCAGTAAAAGTTAAAAAAATGTCAAGAGTATACTAGAATAGTAGAGCTATTAAAATGCAATCTATATCCTGAATATTAAAATCCTGCAGGTTAATCTACAGTGGCATCATACCAAACCAGGAAAGAATTGAAGTAATCCGTAAAGAACTGTAAGCTGTGCACGTTGTCCAAGAGCCTTATATCGTACGCGGAAAAATCCAATACGTTCCCCTGTCATACAGAATACTCACAGGGGAAAAGAAGCATTCAGCAATGTACATCGTAAATAATAGTATTTAAATTTTAAATTTGGAAGAATTCACGGAGGATAATCTACGAGCTGGAATAATACGAAAGGGAAATTTAAACTTTCTCATAGTCAATATTCATATACATTTTAAACGAAAGGACTAAAAGTATTTTAATATCATACATAAAATCATAGATAAGTATGGATGTATGGATATCATAATGGGAGGTGATTGGAACTCAAGAACGAAATTACTAGGAGATAGAATAACGGACATTCGAGGGAAAAATTTAGAAAAAATAATTTTTGAGAGGAAATTACGAATACACAATATTTTGGGACAAAAACATTCAAAACAATGAGTGGGGAATCAATAGTTGATATCACTTTAAGTACACAAAGTACAAGAATATCCGAATAATTAGCAAGCTTGCAGAAACGTTGATAGTGACCACTTCACAATAACTTCCACAATAAATAGTATAAACCTTAATACAAATGTTTCGGAAAGAATTTACAACATAATCTGGGAGAAACTAATTAAAGACAAAAGAAATAGCTTTGAAACAAAAATTAAATCACGATGTTGTCCCCAAGGCTCACACACAGGTCTAATATATTGGAATGCAATGCTAAATAAAGTGCTAAATAAATTGACATAAAAAATAGACGTAATAACGTACGCAGATGACATGGTAATGTTTGTGGAAGAATCAAGTCGAGCAAAACTAGAAATTGAATATAGAAAAGCGTTAGAAATATATATTAAAATTAGTGAGGAATACCATCTAAAAATATTTGAAGACAAAACGAGTATAATTGTTTTTGGCATGGAACAGGAGAGGAGGAGGGGTTAAATAATAAGAATAGGAAATTGGGAAGTTAAAGTGAAGAGGGAATTAAAGTATTTAGGTGCCGTTATAGACGAGAAGTTGCTGTTTCGAAACCATTTGGAGTATATTGAGAAGAAGGTGAAGTAGATATTTTATACATTGATTCAGGTTGGCATAACAAAATATTCTTTAGAACTTAATGAGGTTAGAAAATTTTCTAGGAAGCTATTATATAGGAATATATAGGGAGTATAATGGCGTACTGCGCTAGCGTCTGGGAGGCGTGGTGTGAGAAGAAATACATGAAAAAGAAATTGAAAAGAGTACGCATAATATTAATAAATTGGTGTAGATGTTACATGACCCTTTCAACCAAGGCATTACAAATAATTTTAGGCATTGCACCCATAGATATCGTGGTTCAAATAAGAAGCCTACTCTATAGAATACGAAAAGAGGAAATTATAGAGATGTTTTGCAATTGGTATGGTTTGAAATATAGGATGGTTTGAAATTCAGTAGGAACAGGAAAAGGATGGAAATCAAATTAACAAGAACACTGCATCAGTTGGTCAATAAGATAGAACAGAGCGAAGGAAGGTAAGATTTTATTCCAATATATTAAATTATTGAGTTTGTCTATAATAAGACATGGATTACACCGAATAAGTGCGTCAAAGAATTTATCACTGGCCATGGTAACTTCAATCAGTATTTGAAAAGAATGGGCAAGAGAGAAAGTGATGACTGTGTCTGTGGTAAGGGAATCGAATCTCGTTCATATTTTGATTGATTGTGATATTTATGGATATGAACGATGTGAATATATGAAAAATATGAAGCATCACGGACACAATTTTCAAGATAGACAATAATGGATTGCGTCAAAAGATAGGTATGAAGATGTCGGAAGATATGTAACATTATTAGGAGCAATACGAGATGCAATAAAATATGGATAGAAGTGATTTCACATAAAAAAAAGAAGAGAAAAAGAAGGAATTGAAAACAAAATGAAGGCAATGGCCAAGAATCCCTCATAATATCATCAAAGAACAGGGTTGTAGAGATTTCTAGAAAATAAATTCAAAAAAACAATGAGCATGAAATTTAAAAAATGCGTTCCCGAGAGAGCATTTGAGCATGGAATCTTACTTCTGGACAAACTTTCATGTTGTTTACTTCGTTCACACTTGTTTAGCTGATAGAGAAAGTTTCTGAGAAGGGATATTACTTGACACTTTTTAGCACAAATATCATCTATTTTTAATGAAATATACTTCAGTATGAATAATCGAAAGTAAATACATTCAATGCTTCAATGACAAGATTGTAGGAAAGAGTAGATGGAGGTTGAAAGTCATTGGATTAATGATAAACAATATAAAACTATTGGAATGAGTTCCTCGATTCCGCCTCATTCTCTTGCAAATAATAGAAACGAACAAAAATTTCAACACGCATTTTTTTTGTAACTAATGTTGCTCGATTTATATATTGAACAGCCATGATTGCTCTATTTGACAATTTTTCTCCTTCACCTTTGCAAAGATTTCCCAAAAGACCAAATCAAAATGTCGTCAATCAACCTTAACAAAGAAACAAAATATATTTTTAAATACAACTCGAAATTTAACTACAAAGAACACAATCGTTTTACAGACTGACTCGTCCAATTACCAATCCAGTAGAATTACAAAGGAATTCCCCAGCAGCTATTAGACATGGCCGCAGAAGACGGCCGATATCCATGAGCCAATAGCGAGGGTGACTGGGGGTGGGGGAATGCCGAGAACAGCTGGTGCGGGCGTTCAGCAGAGAGCATTGTGACGCAAGCGAGCGGGCGGGGTTCTGTCCGCTTCAGTTAAGTGCCGCGTGCCAAGATCATTCAGTCGGCGCCACCTCTCACTGCTGCCTTGTCCGACCTTGCATAGAGACACCGCTACCTAAGGTTGGATACGGAGAGAGAGAAAGATAAAGAAATGCGGTGTCCGTGATTCCGAATTATTGAATCAATCTCTCTTTTGTGTGAAATCTTTAAATAGTATTATTCCAAAATGAAAAGTTCATTGTTGTTCTATTTCAGTAATTCATAAAATTCTGAATATTAATTCCTGTGCAAAGTTGACACAAGTAATCCATGTTGCAGTTCGTAAACTTCTGGAGCTACCCGTTCCCAGGTGTCTGTAACAATCAATATAAAACTCGTTCAATGGACTTACTTCGGCAGAATAAAAATTGAATGCTTAATTATGTTCAGCATCTAAGAAGGGAACTCGAGTTCGGTCCTCAACCCCTGTGTTTCACGTTTGTTCCTTTACATGCGAGGTTCTCTGAAGCAATTCGTCACTCGATCTCAAGTGTAAAAGACAGACAATGTTTCAAAGTTTTTCAAGTAAAATTTACATCATTGCGACATTTGTAACTTGCAAATGATATCACTCTATCAGATACCACAACATTGAATATTGATGCTTTCTAGTGTAACATATCTAGTACCATAATATTAATGAAATATATAGAAGCACCAGAAGATGACACCAAAACAGTGTCGAAACAGTTATATATCTTCTTTGTGGAATGTTAAGTTTTTAAAACATTATACACTATGTTAGTGAATAGGATCATGTTTTATTTTCATTTAACAATTCAAACGTTAAACGTATATTAAAAGGTAACTTTTAGTAATTACCTCTTTTTCTTCCTTTCTACTCAACCAATAGCTAAAAACGAGAGATCTTTCAAAAATAAATTTCTGATCTTGAGGTTAACCTTTCATTTTAGTAAATCTTTTATATATATATATATATATATATATATATATATATATATATATATATATATA
>NNCF01128550.1:347457-391415 GCA_002313205.1 Laupala kohalensis | reverse complement strand
TATATATATATATATATATATATATATATATATATATATATATATATATATATATATATATATATATATATATATATATATATATATAAAATTATTATTATTATTATTGCTTGAATCCTAACACGCGCATAAACGCTACCCTCAAATCACTTCATCCAGGAAAGTGCTCGATGAACTTCTGTGGGTCCTACAGAGTGAGAATTAAAACAGTGGTTGCATCACGTCAAGTTAATAAACCATAAAACAATAGTGACGATACAGTAGTAGCAATGGATTAGTATGTACCTACTTAATTCAGTATTTATATACAGGTAATTGTGTGTTCAATATTTGATTTTGATAGAAAATTATTTATTTTAAGTCCAAGTTTTAGAAACACGTAAATTATAAAAATAAAATATATGGGATGAAGAAACAAAATGGTCCAGTTGTTACTCTCTTCTTATGGTTAACACTCTATACGAGGGATATACTTATCTCGGATGGGTTCAAAACGTATCGTTTGAAATATTAAGTTTACAAGAAGTAAATATTATAGATACCGTATACCGTAGGGCCTAGAACACGATTTTCGAGTACCATTACTTTGTATTTTAATTCTTGAAAAATCTTGTAAAAATAATTGTAATGTATAAACAATTTTCCATATCACATTACAAGCTTCTAATACACATTAATAGTAGAAATGGCATCAAACTAAATTAAAATAATATTAATTTATAGACACAGAAAAATTCAGTAATACATATTTACTAATACTTACGTCATTGTGTTTAAATATTCTCAGCACTACCTTTTACATCCGTTAACATCAAAATTCATAAGTGTTGTAAATAAATTAGTGCCGCAAAGGTAAAACTTTATTTTGAAGGAAAATTGCAAAAGATGGAGTAGATCTGCATTTATGTTTTATAATTCGCATAAAATGCTTTTGGGTTACAATGAGGGGGTTCAGCATGTTAACTGGTGCTTCGTCCCAATTTTTAATGCCGTTTTGAAGTAGGGAGTGGATTAAAGCACAATAAAGACATTTCAATAGAGTTGGGTGGCATAAATTTCGAAGGAAGGAAAATTACCGAATGTTTCCCCGTAGTGGGCTTTTCAAACTGTTGGTATGATTTTTGTCATTTTATTGCCCATAGTGTATCCTAAATATTTGTCACGTTGTTGGATAGATGGACATGTACAAGTGCTGTGATCTTAAATGTTATGCAAATAAGAAATGAAATTGTCTTTAATTGTAAAACCACGCAGACCAAAGTTTACTAATTTTGTTTTGCTTACATTCAACGTCATACTGCTCCATGTACACCAATTACTTAATAAACATAAACCTTCCATAACACTGTTTCTTATTAGATCATACCGACTTTTTTTTCATAAATCAGTTATATCGTCACCAAATGCAATTGGCTTACCATGAAATTGTTGAAATAGTAGATCATTTATAAATACTAAAAAGAGAGTAGCAGACCTCACCGAGCCTTGGGGCACGCCACGAGTGACCGCGCGCTCGCGGCTGTAGTACTCTTTGCACACAGCCGCTCAGGTAGCTGACGAACCAGTCCCTGGCGAACCTATAACTCATTTATAACTTGTCCTCCTTTTTAGGACACGTCGGTTTTTTGTATGAGACTTATTTTATTATGACGACCATTTTTGTAATTTTAATAGAAAAATTAATGCACATTAAGACGACAATGTGCATGGTTGTAATGTAGAACCGTTTTATGAATAGTTGGTGTTTTTACTGATGTGGTTTAAGTAAATAAACAAATTAAACAAGACATCCCCTCTACAGAAGGAAGAATATTAGCTCCATTGTGTTCTTTACACCTTTTTAATGTATCCTACTTCAATTTCTAATTCTTCTACCCCGAAATATGGTTGTTGGCATGTTTATTTGATGAATTTGTATCAATCTAGGTGATCTTGAATAAATAACAACATATGAGAGACAATATGAAATTTATAATACACTTCACATGCAAACGGAATTTAGGAAATATGGAACAAAAATATTCACTTACATGTATACCTCAGTTTCGGATCGATAACATTTTGTGTAGAGGTAAACAACAGTTATACAACGTATATAATATTTATTTCAATAAAATATGCTTTAAACTTCGAAGCGCTATGCGATAAGGCAATTCACTCTTTAAAAGACAAGTCCATCGCAGACTAAGTATTTCTAACTGTAGGAATATTGGTTGTCATAACATTTTAAATACGAAATACAATCTATCCGAAATCATGAGGACGTTTCGAAATCGCTGGAAACTAGACAAACTTACTACATGCCTATGAAGCTTATGCTAATTTTACAAACTTTCCACGCTCGGTTATGAAACACGAAGCCTCTCTGATACATGTCTTTGGTTCAAATTAATCAATGCTCCACACGTTTCCGTGACCCAACATCTTTTCAAGTGTTTCTTTTAGGATAGGCTCTGCGGTCAAAACAGAGATTGTTGTTGCGATACTATCGTGAATTGCATGGTAAATAATTTATTGGAGAAAAGCCAAGAATAACATAGGAGAAGCGTTCTTCTGTTCACTGCACCAAGTACATCAAATATTCACAGGAGATGGTGTATGTTGACAACTTGTAAACTGAAAGAACCATATTATTACTCCGAAAGATGAATGTACTATGTTTATCTGTACCGTGTGTAAATGTTTGATGGATCTTAATAAATATAGCTGAACCTGAGAAAATCGACAAAAGATATATTAGAAAAAAATAGATTTTACTTACCTATGTATATTTTACATACTTATTTTAATACTCATATTAAAACCTACTCTAATCATGAGAATTCATGAATTTTAATATTCATCGAACACTTTATCATGTAATTGTCATAGTACTTTTAGTAATTGATTGAAATACTGTTATCTAAAGTGCTCTTAATATATTGTTTCATTACGTGTATTTACAATTTTAAAATTTTTATACGTAATCAAAAAATTATACGGTTACCGTTGTAACCCAATCCCAACCCGGGGTTTTCTACAGTTTTTCCTTTAGCACTTCGATCCAAATTAATGTGACGGTCCCTGCTTGCTTCCGGAGCATATTACCTTTCCGCTCTTCACGTGGTCAAACGCATTTGTACCAGCTTTTTGGAAATAAAAGGAAATTGAAGTTACCGACAAGACCGTTTTTATCCATGAGTTGATGGCGGCAATTTTCCGGGGGCTGCAAATTATTTTTACTATCTTCCTCTTTTTTTCTTATTCCAGGTATGGAATTATATAAATAATATGTATAATATAGCGCGGGATTTTCAACATCTGTAAACCAGGCAAACAATTATCTCTTTGGTTAGAAACAGGTAACTGACATTTATGTAATAAATTTTCAGTGCATTTTCGTCTTCCATTCTCGACACTATTGTATTTTTCCGTAATTTTTAATTGAAACAAAAAATCAAGCATTTCACTTATTAATGTATCCCGTATGCTAAGTGTAACATGGATGAGAGTCAGAAGACTTTTGTCATTCCTTGAGATTAAAAACTAATAGTGTACGACATAATGTTGTCTAGAGGCGTAACTTCACTGTGTCATACCATTCGCACTCGGCATTCCTTAGTGTCATAGAATTTTAATGTCATTTTGAAAATACTAAGCGAATGAACACACATTTCAGAAGACTCACGAACAGTCTACCTTCTCATGACCAGCTTAACAAAGTATACTTTGGGACGTGAAATAAGGAAAATCGCCTGTCCTCCTTCCACATGTGTCCCACCCCCAATGAGGGGTGAGTTTTTTAAATATCCTAAGATTTATCTGGAGGATGTGCATTAGTCAGGCTTAAGTGTTCTCCCATATCTAGGAGTAATCCCTGCTAGCCACCCCATCAAATAATTCAATCTGTTCGAAGTTACGTGTTTCACATCGTATAAATAGTTACATAAATGTATCGTTCTATGTCAATAAGAGAACACAATATATTCCATTCAAATGCGTACTACCAGTTCTACCACGAAAACACACCTATCGAGAGGGTCATTCCTATACATCTTCTCTCTTGCTGCAGGGTTGTGGCAAATAAAATTGAATGTGGTAGGAGAGGATTCTTGGGATGCACTTATACATCGAATTTGAAGTCGATTGCTCAATTTCTTTTCTGATCCAAAATTGAAAAAAGCTCAAAAACCGACCCTTTAATTAAAGACTTTATACTACTTTTAAAGGAGTTCGGGGTAAATAAATACATATACCAAAAGAAGGATGCAGCATTAAAATATGTTAGCTTTAACGGATAAAGCGATGCTTCTAATACAACGGGTTGTAGGTGCTGAAAACGACTATATTAATGACGCTAAAATATTTCCTAAATAGGTTCCCCCTGTTGGGTTAGCAACCCAAGGCACTCACATGCTGGAATTTCAGCGAAAATCTTGACTACGAACAAAAGGGTAGCAAATCCAGAAATCACTTAGTAAAGTTCATCCATGATGCAGTACACTAGATTTGACAGGGATTGTGGATAATTCGCACATTAAACTTCTCGATGATACAGTCCTCGGAACAAAGCAAGCGTTTGTTTAGTGATGTCGGGCTCAGAGAGGCAGGGAAGTATTTCCGAAACAAACTTCGAAATCCCACTTCTTTTGAAATTTTGTACGTTATTTCAAGAAAAGCGTGTGTATTTTGTAACTGTTAAATTTGATTTTCTATAATTGACTGATGTTACAAAATTAACTTTTAACTGCAAACGTTTTTAATAAGTTACTGTATCTTGAACTTTTAGCTTAAATCATATCTTTTCGGCAAATGTTTTTCCCTTCAGTTTTAAAATGATTAGCTCTTAACTTGTCATTTTTTTCATAAATTATCCTAGTTAAAGAGATTATTAACAGCATTTCAGAATATTTCTCACGCGGAGGATATTGAAAATGTTGCCTGTACAGTTTGTTATTTTATGGTTTATTTTACATAACATCCGGTTGTTCGGTTTACTCGCCATCCTAATTTGGATGAACGAGGTGAAAGATGCTGACCATATGACGAAAGACGTGTCATCGAGTTAATCGAATGATCTCACACGTTTTATGAGATTATGCTTATGATTTTTTTAGAACTAAGATACCTAAGACATGCGGATACTGGTGACAATATTGTCTTCGGGCTTGTTGTATGAAATTTTGTTGTCGGTGTGCGCATTTACTTAACGTCCGATCTTGTGTCGAGCTAGGATGACTACTACAACCCCCAGTTTTCTCGTTTACCTGTCGCCAGTACGCTATGGTTCAATTTCTATAAACGGGCACCACGAGAGAGTGACAAAACCCATGGTAGACCTAGCAGTCGAAAAACTACACAGAGACCAAGAAAGTGGAAATCCCTGATTTCATAGGAAAGATTCCTAAAATAGTTCCAAGATATCCGTAATAGGATTCGATCTCCTATAGTGATATTCAATCCGTTGACATTGCGGTTACAAAGACAGCGCAATATCCCTAGACCACGATGATGTCGTACAAGAAAAGGAAATATTATTTACTTAATTTACAATCTAAATAAACTTATTGTTCTTCAGGATAAAATTATGAACTGAATTTAAATTAGTGCGTAGAAACGGAATCAGCAACAAATTTTATAACAATTTCAATACTTATGATAGAAACTTGTATGGACTAACATGACACTCAACTGGCATTTAGTTATGTAGCTGTTCCTATGCACACCTTGGTGAAACATCCTGAACTTATCAATAGCTTATCACCACTTTACGATTGTAAACTTTCCCCAGAATACTTCACCAAGATTCATGTAGCACATAAACATACTATTCTGCTGAAATAACCCAGAAGTAATAACAAATATTTGTCAGATTGCAACTTGTCTGAACTTTCATGGGAAGATTGTCTAACAAAGTCGGTGTGCAATCTGTAAAACATCGCAACGTGCTAAAGAGAGATGGAAAGATATCTCAAACGTTGGAAACAAGGAGGAAAAGATTTGATAAAATCATTCATTCAAGGACTGAAGACGCAGTGGAATGCATGACAGGAAGTAAATGTTGCAATTATGAATATTCAGTGCTGTTCAAAGAGAGAAATAGGAAATGGTTTAACCCCAGCTCGTTAAAAAAAAGAACTGGATATGGTAATTTTAATGCGTTCATGCGACGAATAAGGACGGATGTGAACGGGTTGTGTTTATGTCACGTGGATGCTGAAGATCACGTATTGTGGAACTACAGATTGTACAGAACTTAGTTTTTAAGGCAGACAAGACAAAATAAGTTATCTTCCAATGCATAAAAAATAGTTTAAATGTTAAGTTAATGTTTTGTCAGGCGAATCTACACTTATTTATCAAATTCGGTGAAATTGTTTAAAATGGTCTATTTAAAAACACCATTAAAAATTTTTGTCCGACCCTTTAGAACGGATATTCTAGTGTTTTTCGGGGAAGAACTAAGCTAGTTATACCAGAGTATATAATATGGATGTCATTACAGGAGGCGGTTACGACGTGCTGCTCTGTGGTGATAGCAACGAAAAATGTTATTTTATGTATTGAAATTCTATTTATCAACTTTGTTAAAATGTTGAATTTATTGTCTTGAAATTAATCTAGGGAAAAGGAAGCTACTTGGGAAGAATATAACAGGAAGCTTTTTTCATGGTGCGAATTGTAATTCTTTTATCTAGGTGGAATCTATATAATTTATAGTTATTCGATCGGTGGATAACTCTAATCTGATATTAAATTCTCTCGGTGTGTTGGATTGAAAAGTGTAACAAATTTCATGGTTATTGCAATACCCTTATGCTAGAAAATTTGAGATAGTCATTTGGCCAAACATAAAAACTCACCTGGAATAATTTTTACTTAGCACTTAGCGTGCATTAATCATCAGTTTATCTTTCTCAATACTCAAAGGTTTATCACTACTTTTATGTGTAATTTTCTCTATATATTGTTATCAAGATGAATTTAGAATATCACATAATATTCTGCGAAAGTAAGTTTGGAAGAAAAAAGAAAAATGTTTATACGATTGGAACTCAAAACCTGTACATTTTTCCTTTGATTGCATTTACTGATTGCATTGCGTAACAAACCATATCTGTATTCGAAGGTACCCGCGGTCGGAGTCAAACTCATTGACTCGTTTGCCTGAGAAACGCCATGTCTTATATTCCTTTTATACTATAACCAACTAGTTGGTGAGAGTTACCGAGGTCGTTAATATTTTGTTCATACGACATCTCATTGCTCTAAGCAACTAGTTGATATGATGGACGTGCTGGCAACTTGCTTGTGGTGCACAACTCTTGTTCCTTTGCATGAGCACAAGACGCAAGCAACTGGCCTACAATTGCTGCTTCGCATTTAACGCGTACGATATTATTGAACAAATAGTGATAAATCAAATACGAAGGATAAGATAATGAATAAATTAACAATTGTTTTGACGTGTTTTAAAATCACTTTTGTAATAATTTAAAAATAGTTCAACTCATTAACGTCCACATACATATCATGAGCAGCCATTGGCGGACCCAGGGGCGGGGGAGGCGATGGAGCGATCTGACTTGACTTTGTAAAAAACATAAAGGAGCGCTTTCAACTCGTTAAATATTTTTTTCATTGATTTTCAATATCTATAACTTGAACCCTGATTCATGTTAACATCACTGAATTTTATTTACTATCACTACTTATTAGTAAATTTGTTTGTTGTCCTCTACGTGGTCATACGAAGTTTGTCACGGCACTTTTGACGGTAAATATACTGTTATAATTATTATTTTTATTGTTACTTATCATTTCCATTGCATTTCATCCCGTATGATAAAGGATTTTTATATGCAGCACAATGTTATTGTACACAGAAGGCATTGTAATGCATACAAATGAAGACTGAAAACAAAATAAATAATTTCAATATTTCATAAATAATAAATAAAACTGGTGATTCCTCGGAAGACGAAACTATCGGGGAGGGGAGAGTGGAAGTTGTCCCCCCCAAGATCACTTGCTGGATCCGCCCGTGTGAGCAGCATCCTTACCGATTCTTTTAAGTAGGGTGTAAGAACAAACATATTACTCAATCTCCGCGTCATTTCTTATTCATAATAACATAAGAGTATAAGAAACTCTACATTCTGACGCCATTTTCTCGACTCAAAATCAACATGTCAAGAGTATACTGTCACAAGTTACCTAGTGAAATCGGGCCTCTTTCAACTAGGTAATTTATTCATTCAGTTCCCTGAGTAAACTAGTTGCCCACCACAAGTTATCTAGTGTAGTTATCAATGTTTTGTCCATTGCCGGTGCCTTCTTTATGGCAATATCTCAGTGCATTAGGTCACAGTTGAGGCACGTTTCTTAAGCCTGGAACTTCAATTTGAAATACAGATTCGGAGATCGATGTTTTTGTTCCGATCTGTCCTTGACAATGTGCAAAAGCGCGGCGTTTGCTCAATGAGGCAGAACATAATTTAATTCCCACGTTCCTTCACACTAGTGCACTGCAATGTAGTGCAGATTGAACTTATAATTCCTTCTGTCCACGGCCTTGATGTAACCCGGATACGATTTCGCTTGCAACCTTTGCTCCTTCGCGCGGGCTCCGTTCCCCGGAGCCAATCGCTCTGTTGCAGGCGCCTGGAGAGTCGTGTGGAGGCGCGCGACCAAGGTCACATCTGTCCTTAGGCTGTGGCCACTGGAGCCCCGCCCTATCACCACCTTCCTATAAAACCACCATACTCCCACCAGAAGCACAACTCTATTCTTTATACGGGCGGTTCCCTTCCTGGAGTATAGATCGACGTATTCGGGGAGAAACCGAAAATAAACGGAAACGGCGGGTACATTATTTTCTCACAACCCGCCGCCGCTGCTATCTACTCGTCACAGACCATCTAGGTTAAAATTGCTTTTGGCGGAATAAATTCGTGTCCAATGATCCTTGCAAGTAAAACGTAAATGTATCTCGTCAAATATTAGAAAATAAGAATATTTCGTTCAAATTCTGAAAATGTACTATTTTCAATAATGAATTTTCTTCAATTCTTTTCTAATTTTTAGCTCTCCATTAGCATAGCAGTTCTAGAGGTACCCATGCTCCATCTAACATGTATCGTCATACCAAGTTCGACAGAAGAGATTGATCATGGAAGAGTTAAAGTGAGTTGGAAACACGACTCAACACAGCGTCAACTTGCTTGACAAACGTAAACTAGTTTGACTAATTGATCATGTTTAGGTGCTTAGAGTGGAGGGAGCATAAACACTTCAACTTTCTATTTCTAAAGGCCACCCTAATGTACTAACATATAGTATTAAGTTTCATCTAAGGTGCAACGTAGAACTATGTGGAGAAGAGCCAAAAGTTGGGGATACTATTTTATTGAAGTGCATAGTAAATGGTACGCGTGACAAAAATCGCAGCTTCATATCAATCTGCAAAGTAATCCTAATGAACCTGGGAGCTCTCATCTACACTCCAATTTTCCAGAAATATTTATTGAATGGAGTGATGTTTTTTTGTTTTGAAATTCATATCCTGAGGCTCTTCCTTACCGTGGTTTTGTAAAGTCACATTTTTGTGAGTACTAAAATGCTATACGAAGTTTTTTTACGTTTATAAAAAACTGAATTTATTACATAAAGTTTTGCCTGGGTAAATTAATCAGAAAATCTTTCAGGCACATTAGAATTTATATTTTCCGCGGAGAAACTAAAAGTGAGTCGGAGTGATTTATCTGGATTTACATCATTAATAGGCTCCCAAAACATTAAAATAAAATTACCCATCAAATATAATTGACACGTGATTTTATAATTATTACTTTAATCATTTCTTAGGATGCAATGTAAATAGAAGGAAAAATTACAACTGTGAACTGCTGTGTCTTTTTGTGTGGATATTACCAATCAACGTAATGATAAAATTGCAAAATGAAGCGCAAAGTGGGCACAAAATTGGTTTTTATACAAGAATTCATTGCTGACTGCAAGTAAAGTTCTTTTCTTGTCTGCAATTAAGCTGGAGAGAAGAGTGATTTCTTTGTTTATATCTAGCGCAAAATGTGAAATACGCTCTTCAATATGCATGAAGAAAGCAATGTGTATCCATTCACGATCTACTTTTTGAAATACCCGGCACTAATACTTGCAGGATGCCATTTAACGCGGAAATACTCCAGTCGTGTGACCTTGAAATCGAACCTTTATATTCATTCGCCGATAACAGGAGAACAGTATTTTTTAATTATACCCCTATTCTTGTTCAAGGAAATAGTTTTCATCCAAGAATGCAGTGAGGTAAATTTTTAACAACGTTCATTAGAGTAAGTTTTGTTAGAACCTACAGTTCTGATGTAACACAGACTGCGATCAATTGTGTGCTTTTTTTCTTATAAATGAGACATTAGTTCCATGTAAGATGTAACGTTTACTACGTTAGCTTATCACCTCTGGAAACAGGACGAACCCAAACTGATTCGAGTGGACTACGCCGCGATGACAAAGCAAGTCTGCGGAAAGATTTCTCGGAGTACTCTCGTTTCCCCTGCCATTCACCCATCTCTACTTATTCATCCCTTCATTTCACCCGCTTAGGTTTCTTCAAACCCCAAGACGAGAGCTTGCCATAGGGAAAGTAAATGGTTTCCCATAATAGTCTGCGAGGCAAATTTAGCGACTCACTTTCTTCATCTCGCTATAACCTTTCTTTGGAGACGTAAAATATCAGGAAATTACACCTAAATGCTCAATAGAGATTACTCTAACGCGAGGTTGCTGTGCCGCCGTATTTGCGCACTTCAGTACTTGGGGTGATAATGTCGCAAAAATCATGTGAAGAAAACACAGTCAGGGAAGGTTCAATGAAGGTCTCTCTGGGAAATGAAATGAAAAATTATTACGTCTCCTCCAAAACCACCCCACCCAATTTATCCCAACCAAAAACCATCGAAGTATGAGATTTTATCATTTGAGTTCTGTTCAAAAGTATTTCAATTTATGTCAATATGTTGGGTCCACCATACCAGCGGAGAAAGAGTCCATCCTCAACCACCGCCTCCGTTCTCGCAATGTGGGGAAGGAATTTGCATGTGGTAGATGAGGGATCCCAATATGTACTTCCATACCAAATATGAAGATTGATATTATGACAAGTAGCTATATTTTTATTCTTATCATGTGCTGAAATGTTAAATCAGCCTCTGCCTTAGAGCCCTTGATCGGAATTGAAGGAATGGTATCTTGCTTGCTTCTGGAGAGGAAATTAGCTTATTGTCCTCCACTTGGTCAAACGCAGTTTGTAACTGCATGTTTCACAATAAATGTACCATTAATGAAATCCAAGCTCAAACACCTTCGATCTGAAACCGTAAGAAGTTCTATTAACAACCCCTCCATTAAACCCTTCACAAACATTAAAGGAGTTAATTGAGCAATGCATTTCACAAGAAGAACACACCTCAAAATACGTAGACCTTGACGGGTCAATCGCTACTACTGACATAACGAACTGTAGAAGCTGAAAACCACGGTACGTACTAGATCACTTTCTGAATAGACTTCGCCTTTTGGGAAATCAACCCACAGCACTCACTCACTTGGCGATTGGGATTCACAAAAGAACACAATTTTTTACCTTCCCGATCTCTATATGCCTGGTACGTGCTTGTTATGGCACTATTCTTCGCAATTCAGGAGGCTAATTCAGCAAATCGTGTAAAAGAGTACTGTAAAACTTAAAGTTCCATTTTTATTGTGCGCTTTCCCATATCTTTTTTTCTACTGTTGTGGAAAGAGTGCAACATAATGATTCAAATTTCGTTAATCTTTATACTTGAAAGATTAAATATTGCGTTCGTAAATAATATCTAAGAGGGATAGCAGTTTAAACTTGCATTTTGATTTAATCGGGATAAAGGAGTTTGGAAACAAATACACGTAGTTTACACGATTCAGGTTTGAAAATGTTTTACCTCCAGACGGCGTGGGTTTTCTAATAAATATATTTGATGTTTTCTGTATGAAATATAATTGTTGATATTAATATATAATTTTATTCCCGAAGCTGTAAAATGGAAAACTTCATATTTGTGACCATAGGTAGAATTAGACTTTGATTTAGTTTGAATAACCTGAAACGTTCAGTAAAAGTTAACTTTTGATAAAATAGTTTTATAAAATATACTCTTTTTTGAGGTACTAATGGATACGAATTTGCATTTACAATGTTCTTGAATGTGTAAGTATATAATGAAAGGCTAGTTGAGGAAATAACCATAAAACCTTCATAATAAATCCACGGCCCCCTGGACGGAATTATATTTCAGGTCAAAACGATTTAAGTCTATGGATGACAGGAAATGTTCAAATGTAGCTAATGCGTTTCTTGTTTCTGTTGAGGAAACTCCAGGAAGTTTGAAGACTTTAAAAGTAAAGATAAAGTGTCTGTGTAGTGTTTAGGAGTTTTAAACTCAAAACTAATTTAAAGCTTCACATACAGCAATCTACAGTAGACCCAAAGCTTTGGGAAAATATACTCTTCAATTATGTTAACAACTGTTGGTAAGTCTCAAAAAATATTGACTATATGCTCCACATTCCTCATGTATATACATAATTTCTAATGAAGTTTGATTATTACAGGCTTATATTAATAGGGGGATACATTTTGAATTTTTACAGTTAAAGTTAAAGAATTGTCCTGTTGCAATGGCATTTTTAATCGTAATCTGTGCTTCTTAAATAATATTTTATCAGTGTTTTCTGGTGTTATGTTCACTAACTCTAGAGCGTATTGCTTTGATTATATGAGTCAATACAAGTAAATATCCGACCCAATTGAAACATTTTTTTGAAACGTAATGTTGTCGGTAAAAACATGGTTTGTTTTTGAAAACTATTTCCTTTTTACAATACTTCAATATTCGTATGTCTTGATTATATAATAAAAATATAGAATCAGACATGACTCACGATTCCGTTTAAATTTGAAAATTAATTTAAAAAGCATGACCTGAGAAGAAATTTCATAACATTCATAAAACCCTTTTTATTTTCAGATTTGCTTGCGGTTTTCATTTTATTAGTACCAAAAAATATAGTTGTTTTCGGTATGCCTCTATGTTCAAACGTAACTATTGTACAACTACGTAGAGAAATATTTAAGAGGGCAGTTTCCAATCATATTTGTTTGGATGATAAATTTATTTGCTTCAATTTTGGAGTTTGTCTTCCGAAGCCAGGCTCTACAGCTTATGATACATATATTTGCGAATGTTACGAACAGTACTTGACCAGAAAGATTGTGAACAACAGAGTCAACGTACGTAAATGTGATGAAGTGAAAACATATTGTAATAATTCTCCTTGCAAATCTGGTGCAAGTTGTGTCAATACGTGGGGAAATTATTTCTGCGATTGTCCACAAGGAACATGGGGGAAAAACTGTGAAGCAAATCGTAAGTAACTATAAAAGAACCTTACAATTCGTTTTCTGAATTCATTCATTTTTCTGCAATAGATTATTATGAGATTTTTATAGAAAATACTTTTATATTGTATAGGTCCTCCTGGTATCAAGAGAATGGGCATAGTCCATTTTGTGTCAGATACTGACGCTGTGACATCTCATGTTCAACATTTTTTGATGTGGATCCAGGGGTCGCCTGGTGATGATTTTAGCTATAGTTTCTCGACAGGCGAAGGGTTCTCGTTCAAATCTACCAAGCCGTGGGGCAACAAAAGTCCTTCAGATTTCGCAACTCTTTTCTTCAGTAAACCATTGCGTTTATGGCTTCAAAATTACACAGGTAATTTATTCCAAAACAAGACTACAGAATCAATCTCATGATGGCAAATCACTTTCAATTGATACGAATTGTGTTCCATATTTTACTCCGTATTTGTTATAATTTTGTTTTCTAGAAGTATCACTTTTGAACATTTTTCCGTACCTATTCTCATCAAAAGAAGCTACTTTATCAATTGAGTTCTCTGTAAGTAACAGAGAAGTAGTTCAGTTTGGAGGAAAATATTTCATGCGAGTGTTCGCCGACCCTGAGGAATGTATTCCACTCGTTCAAGTTCAAGACTGGTAAGATATATTAATTGTTCACGATATATTGTGTTTGATTTAGTCCAGCAACCAATTGTTTTAGGTTGAGGTTGAGCCTCTGCCACATGGAAAAAATAGAAGTTTCAAATACGAAGGAATACTTCACAAGAAAAATAGGACTTGCGAGGCACTAAACAAATAAAATATAAAATTATTGATAGAAAATGTGATATAAAACGATATTTATCCACTATCATTCTTCACCTTCACTAACGTACCTAAGCGGGGGCGCAAAGACAATTCACAACGGGTCTGTTGTGAGGCCGCCAAATAGGTCACAAAATAATTTTAAGCGTAAATATACTTGAGATATTTTTATAACAGTGAAATAAATAATACTTGTCCTTTACCTAGCACACGAAACAAATTTTAATTCCTTTGAATACAGTGGTATGGTGGATATGTACTTGCAGGCACGCAAATTAATTTGTATGTGGATTAAATATGAGGGGACTCCAAAAAGACTCCCACCACTGTCTTCAGTTGGTGTAGGTAAGCCACTGTTTATTTTTGTTCTTGGATTACTCAGGAAAGAGAATAATGGAAAAATGTGGTTTTAGATTAATCAAAGATAAAATTATTTTTATAGATTATGATAACTTTCAGTTTACATAACGCAAAAAATTACTATTTTATTAAAAGCGCCCTTCATTTTCATAACGCAACTGTAACTATCTCTTACCCCCTCCCACAACAATTACGTGACACTAGCCCTAACTCCCTCTTCCCCCGTTAAGAAAAGAATTTATACCTTTCGGAAAGTGTGGGAATGGATCAAACAGAATCCCAAACAATAACAATTGGATACAAATAATATTTTCTCGAAAAAAATAACGTATGGTTTACAAGTGACAAAATGGATCCACTACTCTGATGTTGATAATACATAACTGAGTGACTGAATTGTTTATATCAAATATGTTGTTAAAATAATGAAATTTTCTATTTTCGTAATTTTCGGATTCCTATGACATTTGCAGTCATAGGAAGTCTATCAGTTGTTTCGTCTTGGAGGAACAGTGCGTTTTTTCTTTAACTTTCCAAATACATTGATCTCATTAAATATTTTGCAAGTAATCAAAATATGCTGAAATATTTTTGATCAGATACTTGTTTTGGCGAAAAATAAATAAAAATATGAAGGAAATGAGTATTTTGGAACACAGATGCCTCAACACATGTCTCTTGTACAAATTATGTTATTAAAAATAGCAGAGGAAAATTATAATTTAGAATTATTTTGTTTGGAGCAATATGATCCTGAAATGGATATATAAAAATGGTGTTCTCACACAAAATTTTCCAAAAAAAACTTAATCTGCCCATAATTTAATCGGTTGCAGACTTGATAAAGCAAGATAATAAACTAAGGATTAAATAACATGTTATTTTTGGTGGCTATTTGATCTCGATCTGAAATACTTGGTTACATGAAGCTTTGAATGTTTTTTTTTAAAGATATAACAATGATATTTTGTGCCTAGAAAATCATAAAACTAATATGCATGTTTTGAGCTACATAGGTGCAAAAAACCGATTTTTATATTTTTTTAATCCCCACTAAAGGAATTGTTCTATCAAGAAGTTAGCATTTAGATTCCTAACAAAGTTCTCAGTGATATCAATGTGTTTGGAAGTGTTTAAGAAATGCCCATTTTAGAGGAGATCAAAGAACTATTGATAAAGAAAGCTAAAAAATGTAGGTTTAAATAGGAAAATAACTGAAAAAATCACTGGTCGTATCCTCTGGGCTCAAAAGTTTGGGCGAGGACAGATTTGTTGACATAGGTTGATGAAGTTATTTGAATAGTTTTTCAAACGAGCTCATAGAACCCTGACCTATTTGACGAGGAATTGCCTTATAACACACGGTTTATTTTTCTTTTGGAAATTCTCTCATTGAATTTTCTCATTTAAGACGTTTACACATTTTTAGTGCGTACATTTTTTATTCAAAATATTTTAGGGCCATCAGTTTGACTTTTATCGTGTAGAGGATCGCTCCCAATCGCTCCTGCTCTCATCGACCATCGCGCGTCAAATAGCCACAGTGGTGTGCTCTAGCGAACAAAGTCTCTACTGCGTGAAATTATACAGACCACTCTAGTGTGCGCGCGAGGATTCGAAGCGGACTGAAAGCACCATTTGGTATTGGGCAGAGTTGTTCTTGAAATCGTAAACAAAATGTCTTACACTTTCACGGGAAGGACCATGACACATGGCAACTCCAGTCTCTAAATTTGTATGGTACTACCCAACTCTTCGCAGATTATTACGGGAGATTTAGTTATGATACGGTTTATTCTTTATTGTAGGCAAAATCAGCACGTTTACGTACTAAAATTTAGATGAAAACTTACATCTTTCATAATATTTAGCGAACTAAGTGAATTTTCAGAATCACTTTAAAGCACAGTCTACCCTGAATTTCTAACAAATCACCCTGAATAAAACACAAACTACCTTTACAATATAAATTTCGAAATATCTTGTGAGATTCAATATTTCAAGTTCATTTCCATTCCATTCATTTCCATTCACTCAATTAGAATAAAATTATCCAAGATTCCTTTCTTAGTAATCCTCTACCCCTTCAGAAGTAAAATAAATATAACTTAATTGGACTACTTTAAAGTACAAAAACCGTGATATCTTAATTCTTTAACATTTACGAAAATTCTGGGGGGGGGGCGATATTCACTCTCACTCATCACTTTAAAATAAAGGACACGAAAATCTCTTTCTGACTATCGTATTGTATATTACAGACCCCTAAATTCAAATACCTGTGGAGAGCACTATAAAAATCGCAGAAAAAAACAGTAACCATTGGATTTGTCATTTTGTTCTGCATATACACAAGTGTCAAAAATGCTTTTGTGAATGAATATTAATTTTTGAAACCCTGAAATGTTTCAAAAACCTTGAAATTTTTACGGTTTTTGCCGATACGTCGACTTTATTATTTTTTATAAAGTACAAAAAGAGAGATAACAACAATTATTATTCAGCGAATGATTACTGTTCTGTTTGTGACATTTATTAATTTCAAGCTACAACTTGCAAAATATAAAGAGTTATTAACTTTTTTCATAAACATAGCTAAATACTTCACGATTTTTGAAATATTTCAGGTTTGAAGAAATTAATATTCGTTCATGAAACCAAATTTTCCACTTGTGAATACGCAGAACAAACCCAATGGTGTTTTATTCTACGATTTTTGTTGTACGCTCCGGAGCTATTAGAAGTCAGGGGTCTATAATAAAAAATCCGATAGTAGCGACCCTCCACAATACATGAAGAGTATCCATTAAAATTTCTAGTTTCTTTTTTATTTCTCTCTCTGAATTGATGTATGAGCCATTCAGTTATTTGGGATAACGTACCAAATATTTTCACTCCCTTTCCCCATTTTAAATTGAAGCAAAAATATTCCAGGAATTAGTTTTCGTAAAGTTGATATAACAATCTTTACAAACAGAAACCGAGGTCATGTATCAATCAGCTCGTTAAATATAGTGAATGTAATATACCATGTTGTTAGCGCTAACGATGTATACTGTGACCCAATATTTCCACCTCTTAGCGCCCATTAAAAATTAAAAATCGAAAAATGCAAAGACCTGTTTCTAAATATTTAAATGAACAAGGTTTACATTTAATAACTTATATGATACCAAAATTATTTCGTGAGATATTGTAATATTCGAAACACATTTCACTCTAAATAACCACTCTTTTGAGAAACGTTCTTCTCAGTGTCTGAACAGTATAAATGAAAAATTCTGTCAAAATTTAAATTTCCTTTCTACAATAATTTTTTATAATAATTATAAATGTGTCCGTTGATAAATTTATCAGTCAGGATAATGCACTTCTTTTCACCTCTTTTCACTACTTCAAAGATAAAATAAAGAAAATTCTTGAAATTTTTAAATTTAATTTAGCAACATTTACCTAAAAAAAGTCGAGATAATATCGAAGGTTGTTGTGGTTGATCGATCAGCCAGGAAAAACATTTTCATACATACTCTAGATTACCACGCGTATCGTTGTTCCCGTTCATCCAATCACAACTTCAATTTTTTTATATTGCAGTAAGTTTCCTGAGTTGTTATTAATTTCTTAATTGATTGAAACATTTTTGATTGCAGTGTTATTGTTTTTGTAACATATCTCCTGTTTTTCAGTTTTACTTCAGAAAAACCATACTTGCATAAAGGAAGGAAGAAACTTACGCTTCGTGGAATCGCCGAACAGGACTGCGCCCAGTATAATTCGACCTTGGAATTCGTATGGGGTTTTCATGACTTAAAAGAAAACCCAATTCCCATAATATTGGGCACAGGTGACTAAAATATCTAATGAATTTGTTTCCTTTTCCCTGTTTCTTACTCTAATTTCATTATGGTATTTTCCTTAAGACCAATATTTGTGGAATATATTCAATATTTTCATTGACTTCAGAAACCACAGACTGTTACTGAAACGTACTTCACATTCCACTGTATTGGTCATTTACTAAGACATATTCAACACAGAGAAAGTTAAATTAAGAACAGGTTACAACTGAACATTGATTCTAACCTATACCATAGTGAACGCTGGGGAAAGGGCCGTAAGAGTCAAAATGAATAAAATGTAATAAATGAAGAGTCAAACCTGATCAAATTGACTCACTAGAGAATTTTAAACACTGTTGACAAACGTACCATATTTTTCAGAGATTTACTAAGGTGCAAGGGATCTCCAAGATTATTTCTACTTACGTTACTGATCATATTTAGAAAGATTTTAACCAATCAAGAACAGTTCATTTGCTTCTTACCAACACGATGCAATCTATTGAATAGTTAAATCCATCTTATTTTACATTCTACTCAATTTGTTACCGAAAATGTATTAAGTCGTTCTCCATATTTTTTTGATGCACACACATATACTTATACTATAAAATTACTTCAATTCTTCTTTTTCTACACCTGAAAAGAAAAACCGCGCAAGAAATGATCGAACATTAAGTAGATTATTTATGTTGATATCATAGGTTCTTACTAAAATGTTCTTTTTACAAATTAATATAGATATTCAAAAATATGTCAAAATGACAAGTATATCTTTGAAATGTGTTTATCTTAATGTGTGAATTATGATTTTAGAATGTTTTTTTCTGATAAAAACCTAAAAACGACTTTATGGATGCTATTATGTACGATGAATTATAATATTATTCTAAAAGTAACACTTCTTAAGTATCTGTCCATTATATGTCGTAATAACATACNTCTTCTTCTTATTATTGTTCAGATACCACATTCATGAAATACGACGTTTCTCCAAACAATTCACAGCAATTCAACATTTTACCCTTCTCCGTCGAAAATGGAATTTACGCTGTGAATTTGTTGATACGGGAAACTGTCGGAAAGAACATTAAAGAAAAAGTATCAAACTTCAACACGAAGTTGGTAAATAAGAAATAAGTATGGTGTAAAATTAATTTTATCTTAAATACTTGTTTTAGGAGTTTATTATTGAATTATAAAATTCGGAACTATTTATGTACTACCTTCAAATTACCTTTTTTTAGAACAAAGCTAATACATTATTTGCCTTACCGTGGATTATCTTTAACGTTTTGGGTAATGCGACTGAGTTGCTTAAGCTGATCTGAAAACTTCGTTGAAAATAATTTCACCGGATTCCGTGTCTGAAAGTAAGAACACAATTTTCAGTTCTTAAAGTACGATCTACAATGTTTCCCAGCCCTTTAATTTTTATCTAAAAAATATCCTTATATAAAAGTTTTAGAAAAGTATTAATTGCTTTCAGTTGTGACGAGTTTCGGGTCGAAAATTCGTAGATCGCATCTTGTGGGATGAACAATTGGTGGAGTTCTTACTTTTAGACATAGGATCCGAATAATCT
This sequence comes from Laupala kohalensis, assembly GCA_002313205.1. Lineage (NCBI taxonomy): Eukaryota > Metazoa > Arthropoda > Insecta > Orthoptera > Trigonidiidae > Laupala > Laupala kohalensis. The sequence continues at coordinate 371,365 of NNCF01128550.1, read as the reverse complement.
AAAACGTGGTATATTATGGAATAAAACTGTGGATCACTTGTAAAAATATTTTATCGTAGTAAACCGTATTAACTGACTTTATTATATTATCAAGAATTGTCTACACTCGTCAAATTATTCATGTGTTACTTCTACCGTTGATATACGTTGCAGTGTTGGGTGACAATGGTTGAGGAACCCCTAATAGCAATAATAATCGGTGGAGACTTTAGAGAAGTCGGGGGAGTAGAACCTCTCATGCTTGACGGATCACAATCGTATGATCCTAAGCAAAAAATACAAACAGAGGAAAATATTATTTTCTCTTGGTCATGTTCATCAACAGACAGCAAGTATTGTACAGGACTTCAACAAATAATTTCGACAGGTGGGTGAAAATTGCGATATCATTATCTTCAGAACACTATGAAACAAAAACTATTAATACCACAGTAACTCCTCCAAACTGTCAATAGTATCGACATGTCATTTGTACTATTGTGCTCTGTTCAACTTTTGACTTTTAACAATAATAACTTGACTTTTAACGATAATAATTTGTACATGTAAAATACATTTTTCGTGTTAAACTACAAACATATTGACATTCTATTAGTATAATAACTCGCAGTTAACTTTTTATCTTATCTAGAAATTTTTGCTGAAATTTCTGAATCCGCCTCTGCCTTAGGGCCTTTGATCGAAATTGATGGAATGGTCACTTGCTTGCTTCCGGAGAGTAAATTAGTTTATTGTCCTCCATGTGGTCATAAACAGTCTGTACTGCGTTTTTGACAATCAATTTATTATTATTAACATTATTATTAATTTGTGAACTATAGTTTGCAATTGGCCAACTTTGGAACTTATCGGGAAACCATCTAAATGTTCTGGTTTATTACCTACTACCTATCGAAGAGATAAAATTTTCAATATTCAGATTTCGATTGATTTCGAGAATCGTATTTCGTGGTTGCGAGAAAATAATTTCCTTTCTAAGAAGGCTTCGGTAAGAAATCCAAATTGACAAATTTTCAGGAGCGACAAATTCAAAACTTTAATAACATATTTCAGATGTAAGAAATGAACAAATGAGCTTGTGTAACATTCATGACGTTTACACATGACAAAATTAGACACGACTGGCAACGATGTATGCCCAAAAAAACACGTACGTACAATAGTATTTCACTGTAAATAAACTTTTATTTTAAAACCATATTTACTTGGCTTTCATTCTGGGCATTGGCTTCATTGAGTAGACTAATAAACCGATTAAGTAAAAAAATACGATAAATTTTCACAACATTCCATAGATTCTTAGGGATACCATAGTGCCACTGTGAAGGGAACTTGTATGGATAACGCTTATGATGCTGGCCATATCTCGTTCTTGTGTCGAAACCAAGAAATTGCCTTTCGTGGGGTAGGATATTCAAGAGCAAGTAATGGGACAGTAGGACCTTTTCTTCTGAACACTCGGAACGAAACGTAAACAAGAAATGTTCCCCTCCATTGCTTTGCGACTGTTCATTATTCGTTTCTAAACTGTTCATCCGATTCTGATGAAACTTTGGCACGTTGTTATGCACACGCCGGCACATAATACAACTATTACGGGCTCTAATAACCTCGATGTTAGCGAGCCCTAAAGCCTCAATTTAAAAAAGATATTCTACTGATTTCTGACATAGTTCAATTATTCTACAATAGGTGGCGCGCGTGTCGTTTCAAAGAAATTAAAAGAGATCGATATTGCTGTTGAATACATCGTTCCTTAAGATTCAGAAGAGCAGAGTCATACTCTCATTGTCCGCTTAAGTCCATGATCACACTCTATGAGTAAATACATTTTTGGGAAAGGGTTGGAAGGTAATGATGAATAAAAATACTAGTATTTTTATTGAAATCATTGTTTTCGGGGTCACTGAAATTAGTAATGGCGTTCTCGAACACGCCAAAGTCCACAAACAGCCCGTATAAACCCCAGCACCCGTAGGGAAGAGGATGCAATGAAAAAATCATCAAACATGGCAGATACCAGTGACAACACACAGTTTTCGACGTCGTCGAATTGATAGTGAAATCTTGATATCGTGTAAGCCTCAATTAAGTCCTCATGGAAGAAGACACTACTAGCGACCTTTGGGAAGGTGGTGTAAATGGGTTTACGTGTAAAAATAATTGAAAACTAATTTTGAATTTAAAAAAATATGAAAATTGTCCTATACGTACTTCTACGGAGGGGGATACCATTAAAAAATATGCGTGACGAGTCAAAGTTTTTGGGATCGCTGAGCTGATAGTGACGTCCTGATAAGCACGAATATCATTAAACTACCAATGTTAATGGATGACATTCTCACTGTATAGCAATGACGGTGTGAGAAAGAATAAAGTTGCAGACATATTACAAAATTCACGTGAGCAAAGTCGCGGGTACTCAGCAAGTCACTTATAACACCACATACACTTTTTTTACACTGTCTGTCCTAAGCCTCTTTGTCTATGTTGCTAATTGCAAAAAAAATGTATGTGGTGTTATAAGTGACTAGCTGAGTACACCACACACAGTTTTAACAGTGTGTTGCGAGAACAAAAATTTTAGTTTGAAAAACAAAACTGAATCTTATAAAGACTGATGTAGAGGGTCCTCTGCCATCATTCCTCTAATATTCCGCTGTCATTTTATTTCTTTGATCCAAATACATGTTTTATTCTTTTATATTTTGTCTCTCATTACATGTTGATACGAAAAGATGATTTGGGGATATTATGAATAAATATGTTGTATGATATTACCTCTCATTTAATATTATTTTTTTGTTCCATAGATACGATTTTTGAAGTGCCTACTAACTATCTTCAAGTTGGAGAAGAGTTAAACTTTCAATTACAAATTAAATCCTCTGGTAGTAATAAAACAAGATCTGCGGTAGCAAGTCAGACTATCAAAATAGTTGCAGGTCAACGACCTGTTGTTGACATAAGGTTTCTGTTTTTCATAATTGGGGTGCTCATTGATCTTGTAAAAATTACATTGCATTTCAGTTGAATTTGTACTCATCATAAACTAGAGATATGATTCCTGAGGGAACCTCATATCATAAATGTCTTCTTTCTTAACTCAATACAAAACTTTCTCATGCATTTTCTCCTTGGCCAAAAAATTGGTGATAGTAATTATAGAGGATTATGAAAGATTTTATCTTTATTTATTGTATGTTGCCATAAAAATATAATATACAATTGTGTCATTTATTTCAGGTGTTTGAAAAATTGTGCAAAGGGAAGGAAAAATGCATTTAGAGCCAATACACAAGAATGCATTTCAATGCAAGCGGTATGTCTTAAGAACTGTGAAGGTTCCGATAAAGATAACTTTTATACATGGGAACATTTTTCTGATGTTAGTAAAGCATTGAATTGGTTGGAAGATACCCAGACACCTCAGGAGTCATCCTTTCTAATCATAAATGAGAATGTATTAACACCTGGGAGTAAAAATCAATTTCAGGTATCTGGTAAGTTGATAAATTTTAAAAACTATTACATAAATCAATCTAATGATTCATTGATGACGAATTTAACAATATTTTTCTAAGTTGGTGATAGAATTAAATCAAGAACAATGTTTGAGTTGATTACGAACGAAGGTCCTCAGAAAGGTGACTGTAAAATACAGCCTCTGAAAGGAGTTAGTGGCAAAACAAATTTCAATATTTCCTGCGAAAATTTTGTACACAAAGATATATGGCCATTGATGTATGAATTTTTCCAGTCCGAGAACGCGCTTTCCTCAGGATTTGGTAAATATCAAACATTTTTTGTACTATCGTATTCACGTCTCGATTTGTCTTCGTTTATCTGATCATAGTTATATAAAACTGACTGAATACCCGCTGCTTTGTTGGTGTGAAAGAATTGGTTTTTGTTGACTACTCTTTGGAAATCACCTGCTTCTGTAACAAATCTATATGGAATCTGGACTATTCATGAGGAAACTTTCATGTGTTGGTAGGTGTTTTACTATCTTACGGTGCGAGGCCATCAGCTACTAACATTAAATTGGCCTTCAGTGGAACGACAATGATAACTGTGAAAGTTACCGATCACCTGGGCATGTTTATATTGCATAAGATGAGCGTTGAGGTAAGTATGTGTACCGAAAAGACGAAATGTACCGAAAAGAACAAATCTAAGCCAAGGCAAGTATTTGAAGGGCACAATAATTCACTCTACGAATAAGAATTAGATTTTGAATATATCATTGATTACTCTCAACACAGATTCTTACTTCTGTTTCGTTGTACTGCTATGATGCAAGGGTTGTCTATATTCCTTAGCACTGATGCCTAAAGTGGTCTTATATCGACCTCCAGGGCTCGACTTCGACCTGCAAAGGGTCCATGTCAGTGAAAAACAAATTGGACGTCCATGAGATGTAAATGGGGGTCCACGATGGTGGATCTCATTTAAGCAGGTCGTGACCTTAGTTTTGGCTTTCCATGAATGGAATAGTGCACAACAGTGTATGTATGTCATGTGTACGTCATACACAGATAGTTACTAAGTACTTACACAATACTTTCTTATAAAAACATACATCTATCTATTAAATTATAAAGCTATGAAGTAACGATTTTTAGTTAGTATGAAGTAAACATTATAGTTAGAAATTTAACTCTTTCAAAATGAGTAGCACTATACCAGCTGTCAAAAACACATTTGAAGTTGATGAATTTTCAAAAGACGTTAGATAAGCAGGGGGTATACCCAAAACCGAAAAACATGGCAAGTGTCATTAAATGTTTTCCCTCATAATAACCTTGTTGAGGATTTTAAACTTGTAAAATTGTAAGTGTAACTAAACAAAGTATATCATATTTTTCAGGAGAAGGAAATTCACTTTTTAAAATTGAATTTATTGAAAAACAAATTACAGAACAGACGAGCGGTAACAAACCCGTAATAAGAGAGATTAAACGATGCATGGAAGGAGGCATATAGTATACGGGATAATCTAGAATTTAATTACTTTCTCATTTTCCTCTACAACGTTTCCGGTTCTGAACGAGAATTGACAAGAAACTTGGAGGACTAGGGCAGTGTCTTTCAGTATACCACACTGAAACACACTCCAATGCAACTGGTATCTGCCAACGAACTATATACNGACAGATATACAATACAGCGTGATTAAGAATTTATATTACACAGTTATAGGTGTTGTACAGAGAACTCAGAACTTGGTAATAAACCCATGTCTGGAAATGCGCCGTTTGGAAAATAAATGACTTTGAACGATGGAAGGCAATACACATTGACAGAGGACGGTGTCTCGTGATGTCTTATGTGACGTCATGTGTCATCAGAGAACAATCCAATGAGTTGTTGCTTATGTATATCAGTAGCCACTGAGCGATCGAGATAGTTGGTGCATTACAAAATGGCGGAGTACACGTTTTCGGAGTACACCGACATGTTGCTCATCTACGGTGAAAGTTGACGAAATGGTCGATTAGCAAAACACGGACGATATCCGAGTCGCGCCCGTCCATTACGTGCCATTTTTGAAGATTGAAACAACAGCTTCGGGAAACCGGCACCTTCAAGACTAATAGAGCCGGACGCGCCGCACTGTTGACATGGAAGAGGAAGTCCTGCAACTAGTCGACCAGAACCCGCAACGTAGCAGGTGCCGTGGATGTATCCCAGAGCAGCGTCTAGCGAGTTCCCCATAAACAGTTGAATTTCACCTATACCACCTCCAGAGGGTGCACTATTGGGTGCAGCTTATTTTGCGCTACGTGCCGATTACTTCGCGTGGTTCCTACACCGTTATGTCGACGTTCCAAACATTCCTCTGATTTTTCTTTTCACAGATGAAACATATTTCACAAGCGAATGTCTGCTCAACCGTCGTAACATCCACATTTGGGATGAGGAAAACCCTCATGCCACACATACCCATCGATTTCAACATCTTTTCGGTATTAAAGTGTGAGCTGGTATTATCCTTGGTCATCTGATTGACCCGTGTATCCTACCGGTCCGTCTAACGGGTCACACCTACTTGACCTTCCTGCAAGACGTACTGGTGCAGCATTTGGAGGATGTTCCATTGCATATCCGTCGGACGATGTGGTTCTAGCATGACGTCGGACGATGTGGTTCCGCGCCAGTCCACTTTTCATGCGACGTCCGTCAGTTCCTTCACAAACATTCGGGGACAGGTGGATCGGTCGCGGTGGACCGATTCGTTGGCTACCACGATCGCTCGATTTAACACCTCTGGACTTTTTCCTGTGAGGCTACATGAAGAGTATTGTTTACGAGATCCCTGTGGAATCACAGGACGATCTCCTTGCACGTGTAATGACTGCAGCGGAGGTCATTCAGGTACATTGTTCGCAGGTACACTTTGTGCAACGAAACTCGTGGTCGCCACTTCGAGCATATGTTGTAGTTAACGAAGGTACGAGTTGGTTGATGCACGTGCAGCGTATCCTTTGACGTTATTTCAAAGTCGTGTATCTTCCAAACGGCTCATTTCCTGGCTTGGGTTTATTACCAAATATTGCTGTTCTGATTCCCCTCTACAAAACCTATAACTGTGTAATGCGATTTCTGAATTAGCCTGTATACAAATATGCACATATATGGTATCTACACGTTCTGTGAAACACTCACAACAATTTCCGCGCTCTCCCACCCTCCAGAACTCTCTACATTCCTCTCTCTCACGCACACCGCCATGAATAGAAAAACGCTATGGTATATTTCTGATGGAAATTTGAGGGTGTTAATACAAGAACAACGAAATTCTTTTTATGATTTTTCAATAAATTAAGTTGCATCAGTGCAACTTAATGAGAAAGAATGCATTCGACAGTTACTGATGAATTAATCAACTATCCATCGACGCTCATTCTTTGGCCGTATATTTTAATGCAATCGTAAATTTCTATACAATCTTATGAAATTGGATTTTAATTTGATGTGATGTTGAGCCCAAAAACATAAAGTTCCCTTTGTGTTCCCACATTTCGTTAAAATGATATGCTCAAAATCCTGTTTTAATACAAGCATTACACATGAATTCATATTGTGGTATAAGTACTCGTAGTAAGCAAGGTATGAAACTTTCAATTATTCACTTCCACAATTTTAATATGAAGTAGCATAATTTATGAAATAAAAAAATGAATTTTGTCAAAAAAAGCGGTAGCAAACTCCGGGAGCACCGTGCAGTGGTGGTGGGGGCAAGAAACTAATTTATTATCCGGAAACAAGCGAGAACCATCCCATGAATTCCGATCAAAATCCAAAGGATAAATAATAGAAATCAATGTACATAGGGTATCCAAAAAATAATTCGACAGACATCGTTACATGCAGGAATAACACTACTTCCCTCATCATAGAAAGTAATGGACAATAAGTTTATTTAATAAAAAAAACCGTGAGCCGTAAAATTTCCTTCCATTATTGTTGTATTTATACAATATCGGTGGATATAATGTCTATTTTCTTGAACAGCTTGAACACATGGAGCAAGGCAACGAAACTAATGTATTGAACGTTACTAAGAGAATGATTTTTGGGGGAGGAAATATCTCTTCTATTCCTAGTCTCCTGTATGGCGGAGATTATTCAGGTAAGAAGCACTAGTGGATCAAGAGAGATTTTTAATTTCTTTTTCTTCTTAGGGAAGCATTTTCTGGTTTTTGTAGATTTATGAAGCTTTCAATAATGGTTTCGTACTTATGAATTCCATTTTACTGATCAAATGTTTGGAATGACTTTAAGAGTTAAAGGAATCTTGTCAAATTCTGAATTGAGTCACTAAAAGCAGTGTAAAAATATGAAAATTATTTCACCGCAGAAGAAGGGCAAAAATTGTGTCAACATTATTTAATAATATGGAAGATAGAACAAAATTATTGCGATTTGCGTGACGTAGCTTCTTCGCTTCTTACGTGTTGCAAAGTGGGATTACGGGTTAGATGAGCTACGTACCTTTTTTGAGGGTTTTCAAATTATTTCTCCAGACAAATGTAAGTTCAGTACATGACAGATCTGAAAGGAAAACCTACAAAAAAATCATATCCTGAACCTCATCACATCTAAAATGAATCTAATTATTAAGAAAATAAAATTTATGAATAAATCTCTACCAAGGTCCCTTAACTTAAACGTCCCCATGACGTTTACCTCGAAGTATCTTTTAGTTGTTTTTTACATGAAAAAACTTTATAAAAACTGAATACAGAGTGAAGATAAGCTTTTGCGTTGAAGATTGCAGCATCACTTGTCAGATAATATTATAACTATTTTTCGTGTTGCACAAATAAACATTTCAGCTGTTAGTACTGTTTAGCTAAATTTAGAACTCAGCAGAACCGTTTTTTAATGTTTGAGTAGACCATAATACACTTTTTGTTAAACAAGATCTGAGTAAATCTCGGAGAAAGAGAATACCTTCTTTTCTGGTAAATCCACCCGGAAGAAAATGATATATCGGAAATCTGCCACAGGTCGTCATCTATACACGCGCAAACCTCCGCGTCACTCGTCCATCTTCTATGGAAATTCATTCTTGAGCTTGTAGAAACACTGCAAAACAGAAAAAAAAATGATTTCATTTTGGAAGGAGACAAAAACAAATTGTGTCAACATTCTTTAATGATATGATGACTAATAAAAGAAATAACTGAGACCGCGTTTTGAAGAATCTTTCTTCGCCCGATATAAATGTCTACATAAGACGCGAGGTGGAGGATTGGTTTGTATTGCTCAAATTTTGTAGTAATTAGGAACATTCCTTTCATTAATTAATTTTTGTATATTTTACTTAAGGAGCTGTAAGGATGATCTCCTCATTGTCGGATGAGATTTCTGCTCTCGATACAAATGCTACCGAAAAATCATCGTACGTTAGAGCGATTGTGTATGCTATTAGTGAGGTGAGAAATCCTTTATTTTTTTTATAAATAAATTTTGTGTTTAAGATCAAAGGAAGATTGTTTACCTGGTTGGTTCATGAAGTATCGGGAAAAGATTAAGCTTTCACTACCACATAATATGCAAACCTTTTTTCACTCTATTCGTGCAGACAGAAACTTAGACCTAGGACTAGTTCAGACTAAACCCACAATTTGGTTGAGTGGCAAGTGATTTAAAAGTAAATGTGTTTAAACACAAGTATTTAGTTGAGAAGTTTTTTAGTGGGCATGATCCACTAAAGTGGACGGTCAAGTAGTATTCCCTTTCCCACATTTAAACTGTGGCGCTTCTGTAGAGACCTGAACACTGTTTAATAAACTTCATTAGTAATTCACTATCATTCCACATCTAATACAATTCAATCATCTATCTTTAATATATTATCTCCAATCTAGATCAGTGGTCACTTGAATACTAACTAAAATTTTTTTCAATATCTGAACGCAGATCTTATAATTTTCTTTTAAACAAAAAGGCAAAGAAGGGAGTATCAAACAAGTCGACAACTGATCTGATTACTTTTAAGAGTGGTGCGTGCTTCTTGCCCTTTAGTGTTAAAAAAAACGGGTGTTGGATTTTTTATGTTTAATTTTTACTGGGTGAAAAGGGGTAAAGATTTAATAAAACTATATTAAGAGATTTAATTTTATCATTATATTTTTTCAATTTCCGGTATTGAAGTTTGTTATCGAAAAACTATGGGTAGATTGGGATCCTACGGGGATATTTTTACGAACATTGTATTAAAACATTTATTATATGAGCATACATCTCAATACTACAGATAAGATAGATTCATTTAACGCTTGATAAATAGCGAGTAAGGAAATGACGGGAGTGCTCGCTTCATTTGCACACATAACCCAACCCTATACTTATATTTGAAGGGAAATAATTTAGATTTCATTTTGAATTGACCCGTTTAGGCTTCGAGTATATCACTCGCGGGTTCATTTTCAACTCCCTAAGCTTTTCAAACCTGGTTGGGACATGAATGAATGATGGAGGTATGGTAAAATAGTTTTATTGATCAATTTCATATATTTGTAACATATTATATTTCATTATTCTTAATAATAATGTTTATTACAATGTTTGACAAATTCTGACCCCTTTATAAGTAAAGTATGCTAAACGTAGTCTTTTTAATGATTTGTTAAAATGTTTCTGCCGGTAAAATTATTTGTTAGTTAATATGGGATGCACTCCAGATATTTTCAATAATGTCTTAACCTCAAATTAAGACGTGCTTCTAGAATATCTTGTCGAATGTATTGGTGACTTTGCATTGTCAATACTATCCATGTCATTATCTGGTGATGTCTATTGAAAGGTGGAAAAAGATTCACGTTATTGAGTAACCTGAGTGTACTTAGATACTACAAGAATAATAAATATAGACATGAGTACATCAGCAGGTTACTTACATACTCTTCGTGTTGCACACATGCGTCCGTTTTGATCCTAATAAGAATTTTTCTGGCCCAGAATTTCGAATATCTCACGCAAAATTAAATAATAAATACATATTACTCCATCGCGACGTTTCGGAGAAAATATTAAATACAATTGAAGGATTGAGTACATGTAGGCGTTAAGTAGAATTTTGTAAATTTTGAAATTAATGGACTTGAGGATTTTACTATGTATTTGCTACCTCTACTTCAATACTAACAATTTGATATTTTACAAGACTACGGAAAACATTCTTCTGGCAATATTTAAATATTTTTGAAGCTTTAAACTGTCTTTTTTCATGTGTAAGATAATTCCGTGATAAAAATTTTAACAATGGGACAAAACTGATCATTGTTCTTAATAGTAAATCACTTATAGACTGTCACTTTCACTTAAATGTTACCACTCTCATCCACTCAACCCTTCAATTATCACCTGTTTAAACAGTATGCGATACATGAAGCACCGTCTGACCAGTCGGAAAGAGATGCGTATTTCAAACAGTAAGGCGTAAGGGAAGGATAATATTTCAATTAATAACTTCAATTAATATTTCATTTTACAGATAATATTTCTTTCATGTATACTAAGGGGCACAACAGAAATGTTGATTTGTTTGGAGTTCCCCTTGTTAAGATTGCGATTATAATGAATGAAAAAAAGATTGATAGTACAAGAATTTCATTTTATTTCCCAAAATGGTTTCAAACTTCTCAACGCTTAATCTTTTGAGAATAAAAAAATGAACTTTAAAATTTGATCTTGCATCACATAAAAGCGCTTTATAATAATGCATACAATCGATTGCAGGTTGAATATGTTTTCTCACTGATTGTTTATGGCTTATATCATCTGAATAAAATTTCAGATGCCGCTCAACAATCTTCTAGCAGTGAAGCAAGTTGCATTGATTTTGCAAAAACTACTAAATCAACACAACGCATCTCTAACTTATAATGTTTCAAGTGTTACATTAGAAATGATTGATCGAATGAGCAATGTCCTTGAAGATTCTACCAAAGATGTGGCACTCAGCTTTCAGGAAGTTAAGTCTGTTGCTCAGTAAGAATCAACAGATGCAATTATAATTCACTTACTCAATTTGGCTTCAAACCTGGCTTCAACACACGCATCCACCAAGTGCAATAGATTCAATCATAATTCACGCCCATCTTTTGCAAATATTACATTCTTCCCCTGTTTGATCAATATTCCAAACTTCGAAATTATCAATCGAACCCTACAACTTTAAATATTATAGGAACTGACATGAAATATTATTCATTTGTCAGTTAATGCATATGCAAAGATAAGGTTAGGATCATTGAAGTGAACATATTAGGTTTTGACGAAATAAAGTAGCTGAACATACTCAACTTTGCCGAGGGGTTTAAATTGGCGTCTTACCGACTTCTTCACACAATTTTATGTAGTAAGATAAATAGAACACAGAACCGCTGCTTCCCTCTTTGGAGATACCTACGTTTAATAAAATACTGAGATCCGAATAAAAACGTTTAAATTTCCGGTCACATATTCCAGTCAGTCAATATCCATCACAAGTGAAGTAAAATTAAAAATATCTTACGATGTTGTCTTGACATTTCTGACATTTCCAACAAGTTTCGTAAATATCCTCAAATGGTTCAGATATGTATACCGAATAGGCTTTCAAAAATCCAAACATTTATCTGCATTAGAAAATGGTAGTAATAGATAGAAGTGGTTTGAAAATTTCATCATATTTTTTCAATCACTTTTCTTATTATGGGTCATAAATTGTTATGCCTATTTCTGTCAGTGATTTTAATTGCTACTGGGCTGGTTATGGATGATTGATAATATTGTATGAGGAAATTGTATCTTACAATTGTTTCTTATGTTTATTAAAATACGTTTCTCTATTTTAGGGCAATTTTAGATTCTTTAGCTACTATAATTGAAGTTCTTCCAAAAAATGAGAAATTCGAAATGACGGTACCTCCGGAATACGAAGATTATGAGGATTATTTCGAGATCTATAGTGATCTATCTCTTGACCAAGAAGAGAAGATAAAATTCGTAAGTTTTCTTTCGTAGATAAAAATTATTTACGAACATTACCTTTATTATCTTAAGAAAATCAATTTTATCACACCCCACTCAATTTTATTATTATTCAAATATTCCTCAAAATAATTTATTTGTTAACCTTTTTTTTCTCACACACTCTCCGTAATTTATCACGAGGTGTAACATTTTAAATAATTTTATTAGACAGACATAATGCAGGGAGGTCTTCAAATGTCTTTACATCCCATTCCATCATCTTTATAACATTCTTACGTCTTATTCCATATGCATTTAAAATACATTCAACATGGTATAAAGCAAATGGAATTTTTCATTGAATATTTATCTTGTTTGAAATAAATAAAAGTTATTGTCTATGAGGTAGTGACAAGAAGAAAATGAACAATTAGCAAAATATTGTTTGTCATAGTGGACCATATAGCGTAATAATAACTCAGGGTTAAATTAGTTCCCATTCAGAGTATTTATTTCAATTTATTTTTGTTTTTGTGGGTATGATCTTTCAAATATAGCTGGATTAGCCCAACTGAAGATTTACACTTACACAAAATCTATAGAATATGAACCTTAACTCCTTTTCCCTTGTCTGTAGGGACCGAAGATGAGGATATGATGCCTCTTTTTTTATATGGAGGGGGAATTACAAGGGTGCCGAATGCCCTTCCCAACCCACCTCCCCGAGGAGGGTGATGAATGAATGACATGAAGGTGAATGATGATGAGTAAATGTTGTTGTGGAATGAAAGGCAGAGGAAACGGGAAAACAAATCCTTAGCATATGAGAGCATAATATTTATTTCAAACGGTAAACACAAATTTTTCGTAAGTTTTATAACGAAACAATCCTCTCTTCTACTGGGACAAGAAGGAAAAAAAACTTAGAACGCCATAAGTACACTCAAGATCTTGTTTTTATGCACGATCTCAAAGAATAGCCACAAAAAGTCCTTTTTGTATAGTTGACTTCATTCTCTGTTAATAATGAAATTTCTTTTAAAAATGCATATTTATTACTGTCAATCATAATTAAAGGATAACTATTTGCCTATCAATCAAAACATTAAGCATGTTGAACTCAAAAGCTCCATTGTCATTTCTTGAGAATTCTCCCTAAGTTGCAATGTTTAATAGAACTGTTTGGTAAACATGAGTAGAAAATAATCAATTGGACTTTCTTTTACAGGCAAAGACAGCATTAACCAATCTTGAAAAAATAATAAACCAAATTGCGAATTCGTTAATTCAACGCATTGTTGAAGGTCAAAAGGAAATAGAAATGCGCTCTCTTAAATTGCTCCTCAAAGTAAAGGTATGCCAAAATTGTTCTTTAATGTTATTCGATCGATATATAGAACGTTAATGGTACCGTAGGAACAGAATAAAGTAAAATGTCATTTAGAAATTCGACGTATAAATTGTCATTTGAAACATGTCTTTTACCCCAGGTTTCTCTTTCGTTAAACGGATCACAATTAAAAACTGTAACCAATACAAAGTTTTTAGGTCTTCATATTCAAGGCAATCTCAAATGGAATTGTCACGTTGACAATCTTAATTCCCAATTAAGTAAATTGTGTTACACATTACGAATCTTAGTTAGTACTGTTAGTCCACATACTTCCCGTTGCGTATATTTTGAAAATGTTTACTCCCATATACGATACGGCGTCGTCATATGGGGCAATTCCGGGCAGAGCGTCCAAACATTCAGAATTCAAAAGAGTGTTCGGATAATTTGTAAATCTCATCCCAGAATCTCTTGTAAATCTATATTCAAGGAATTAAATATTTTAACATTTCCCTGCATTTATATTTGTGAAACAGTCGTGTATGTTAAGACCGAATTACGGAATCACCATTCTTGTTTCATACAAAACAATTTTGTTCACGAACACAATACTCGCATTATGAATAATATTCTTCGTCCAAGAGAGTCAACCGTGCTTTTCCAAAAAGGGTTGTATCATTCGGGAATCGTTCTGTATAATCCCCTATCCAAAAATATAAAAGATATTATTAAATTGAATTTCTTGAAATCCGCGGTTAAAAGCTACCTTCTGCACCAGTGCTTCTACACTGTAAAATAATTTATTGATTTTAATAAAAATTAAAGCCGTCTTACTTTATCACGCCATTGTTGTAGTACTTTCAAAGTATCTGATAACAATTTCAAAACTATTTTCCTGCATGCTAGTATTATGTATTTTCATATAAATTTAGTTGTACATGTACTCAACCCTGGCACGGTTGTGTATATTAATTCTGTAGCCCCATCCTGGCCCGGGTTTTTCTCCAGTTTTCCTTCAGGTAGAGGCTGATTTTTAATAAAGACTCGCTAAGCTCCTGCCTAGAGACGGCATCAATTGATATAATTATTAGCGAATTTGGTGTTATTTAGTAGTTACGAATTATCAACAATACTTTCCGAATGATTTAATACTTGATAATAATACGTTTTTGTGAAATGGTTTTTCTACGTTTTTTTAAATACAATATTTGTTGGTATTTGTTAATACTATAACACGTGTCGAACAATTTTTTTATCGTTAGGAGTATGTTGAAATGTTAAATCCGCCTCCGCCTTAGGGCCCTTGATCGAAATTGATGGGATGGTCCTTTGCTTGCTTCCGGAGAGTAAATTAGTTTATTGTCCTCCATGTGGTCATACGCACTTTGTAACTGCTTTTTTGAGTATACAGTTTATATATTTATAAATGAACAATTTGAACGTGTTTACGAGCAGGCCATGTAAATAAATTACTGAGTACTCACAGCTTTGCTCGCGTGAAATATGTGATGATAATAAATTTATTGTCAAAAAAGTAGTACAAACTGCGTATGACCACGTGGAGGACAATAAACTAATTTGTGCGTATTGAGCGTTTAGCTTGTTCATTCATTCCGATTATTGACTTTTGTTGAATACGTTCATGACATAATCGTCTCACACAAAAGTATTTTAGTCGAGAGTAGTTTCTATCCACGAATCTTTGGAACCTGGTTTTGCACGATTTCATTGCGATACGTTTTTCTAACCTGGAGCCCCACCAACTGGGTAAAAGGAGTGAATTATCGAACATCATTATAGTTGCATAAATATCCTTTTTGATTTTGATATGTACTCCGTACTTTTTTACTCCTTTCGTTTGCTTAGGTGCAGCACTTTATCTAGTAGTAATATAAAAATGATACGTGCCGACTGAGACATCCGAGGGCAAAGTTCAAACCAAGTTGCAAACTGATAAATACGGTTATTAACTATACACTCCCATTTTTTAGCAGAATATTATGGAAAAATGTTACATGAATCTGATAGCATGTTTGTAGGAAAAGAAATTCAAGAAACAAGAAAATAAGTGATTAATGTGGTGAGAAACCAGTAACAATTTTCACAATGGTTACAATCACCTTATGCTAGAATATGATATAAAAACTCTGTAAATTTACATAAAAATTCTACTAGTATTACGTAACTGTTTCCATTCGCCAATCAGGTACATTTAGGTATTTTTATCCTTACTTTACCCTCGATTTCGGGAACTTTTACCTGTAAATTTCTCTTACTAAAATGTCTGCGTATCTTGCAGCCTCATAAATGTGAGAACGAAGCAACTTGACTGTTACAACGATCTATGCGGAATGGTAACTTTGAAAAAGAAAAGGTATTTGAAGGTCTTCCGAAAATATTTACACATCTAAGTGTTGCTTAGTTTTTATTCTTGAGAAGAAAAACAGTCGCTTACCCAGGATTCCAATATTCTGAATATTTCATTTCCCGAAATTTACGCCCGAAGTGAGAAGAAAACGCAACTTGACAGACGCAAAACGCAATCCCTGAGGGCACGCTGCCGACAACACAAATAAATTAATATTGTAGAAACTTACAGATTTTTCTGCAAGAAACCTGCATCTTCGGTTGAAATATTATTTAATTTTTCACCGCATACAATCTGAACACTACACCTAAGGAAGACTTCTACCAAATAAGACCAGTAATAAATATTCGTAAATAACTTTTTTTAGTAGATTTTTTGCAAAGGTACTTTTGATTTGTAAATGTTGCCTTTTGATTGATAAAGTTAATATCACAGTTAAATCATAAAATGTACAAGATTCTTTCTAAAGATGGGATTACGATTCACATTTTTTAATTTCTAAACTATATTATATATTTTACTGAAATTAAAAAAATATTCCAAAACTTTTATTTAGATTTAAAAATTTTCCCTAAAATTAAGACTGAGAGCGAATAAGTTTTCATACGTTACCTGTCTGAATAATGTCCGTAAGTGTGTGATTTTTGTGTAAATTGATATTCCAAGTGTGAATCCACAGTACAAATGATTTTTATATTATTTATTTTATAAACGTTACAAACAAACTTTTTCTCTTGTACCCTTCCATTATATTATGTCTCTGGAATTTTACCTAATAATAATAATAATAAAATACTTCTGATTTTATATTTAAATTGAGCTCCTACATCACATACAGATTTATTGTATTATACAGTTTTTTTCATAATATGCTTTTATTTAATCTCGGCTGGACGCATCATGTAACATTCTCCCGACTTAGAGAGTATAACTAATATTCAGTTATAAGTAGGATAGTTTTCAAATGATTTTGATTAAATAAAGCTCGTCCACTATCAAATTTTACTTTTTTCTAAAAGACGTTCAAAGAATTATTTTCAACCAAACATATTACAGGATGAAGTATTGCTAACAATGCACCATTGGTATGTCTTAGATTGAAAAAGAAAATGCGAGGAATAAGTGTTGAGTATCTTTTGTTGAACGTTTGAAATGGGAATAACTGTTAATGATGATGCGCATACTAATGAGAAGACATGTGTCCTATTTGATGTTTCAGATATCAAATTCCAGAACGTTAGGAAACAGCACATTTGGAGATTATGACAATGGGAATTACGTTTATTTCTCGGAAAAACTTTCACATGACTTGGAAAATAAAACGCTCGCATTAAAGGTATGATCTTTCAAACGATATAGACGAATACAGAAGTAGTGTCTTCAACCCTGTTAGTAATCTCCAGAACTCACATCATGTTTTAATGTTATTATTTTCATTTTATGTCTTATGGGGAGGTTCAGGAAACGAGACCTGCTCTTCCGCCTAACTATGATTTGGGTGAGGGAGTCGGGAAGGTGAAATGTTGGGTTGCCGAGGAACTCGACATTTGTCTGGAGTAGGTGAGGGAAACTCCGGCTGAGCAGGGTTTGAACCCGCACTCTACCGTTCAGCGGTATTTATAGTTTGAAGAAATGAAAAAAAATGTTTGTATTATCAAGAATCCTTTTTTTGAATCATAGGAATCAGAAATATCATCCCTCGTGAATACGTTCTGGCTTTATTCTGCAAGTTTCCCTAAACAATCAATACTTTTTAAATTTAAAATTATTGTTCCATTAAAAATTCAAATCTCATTCTCCAGAAGGATTTTAAAAATTCCTCACCATTTATAAATATTTTCTTCCGCACTGTGGAGGATCCAGGATTTGTTTATGGGTGGGGGGCGTTCGGATCGCGGATTTTGTGGTGTCTAAGGATATCGAGAAAGTGGTTCTAAACATTGCACATTTAAGAAAATTTACGATACCTCAAGAACATAATTTTAGTTCGCTTTGCAAATACATACCAGACATAATTTATTTTTTTACAAAACAATACAATTTTCACTATTCCTAAATCCGACACAGCTTCCGTATTAAGTTGAATCCAGTATGGCCCAACATTCGACTTCCTATATTTCAAATAAAGAAATCGTCTTCAATCAACATAATTGTTCGAAATGAATAAAACAAATTGAAAACACTCGTATTATAGTAGTAAATAACTATTTGCCAAAGAAAAGGTTTGTTAGATTTTTTGATACTACATTTTAAAGTATATTTACTTTTGGGGGAAACACATATATTTAACATTGTATAGCGTGCAAGGAAGTAACAAAATTGACTGTGGACGCATTTGTGCTCTTAACGGTACCATTAAGTGAATAGTTATATTGATACTTCATTCCTGATTTAAACAATCGAAGACCTCTGTCAACGGTCTCTGCTTTTAGGATTTCCAAATTGCATATATTTGTATCATGAAAAAACGTTTGTAACCTGCACAATGAAAAAGCATTTTTAATATACACAATGAAAATTCATTTGTGAATCGAAAAGTAAGAATTGTATTCTTAGGTTGCTGTAAACAGAGTTTGTGCGTTTCCTGCTAATGGCAGAGCAATATTTTCCATGTTCTGATTTTCGCGCAACTGGTAGTAATATACGAATATTTTAATCATACCAATGTGTCATCCTTCATCAGGGGAAATCACAAATTTTGGTATTACTTGTTTTAAAAATCTTATTTGCTTTCTTTTGTTGTTCATAAAGTCAATAAACCCATCAGAAACGTCTATTTAATTAGTATGATATTCTTTATATAATGCATTTTTAATTTAGATTCTCGTAACTGAACAAAATCCATTTTGGTGGAAAGCTTGGCGCCAATCTATTGGAAATATTATATATTTTTCAATGTACGACATGGAAAATAATTTCTTGCTGAATAAACTGCCAACCCCACTGGACTTCTATTTTCAAGCAAGTGCTCCAGATACACAAACAATTTTTGGAATATTTAACTCAACAACTGATGAATCTTATTACGATCCATCCACAAAGATACATCAGTTTCATGTGAATCGAGGCGACGTGATTTCTCTGAATATTTCAATTCCCCTGAATATTTCAACACAAGAAGGATTGATAAAGGTATGTTTTCATGAGCTTTGTCATTTTTTCTGTCGATTGTCTTCATGTTATTGTCTTGTCGCTTCTTTTATAATTGTAAGACCAAAGTCAAAAGTCAAAAGCCAAAAAAAATAAAAAAATAAAAGAAAAATGATTCACTCTAAATTAAAGATGAATGATATCGAAATTGTATTCAAAATCAAATTAAAGGGAAGGATAAAATATTTATTTAAACTTACCCATCTTTTTTAAGACGTAAGAGATGATTGTGACTGGAAGATGTTGAGAAAAACATAGCCTCTGAAGTTTCTGAACCCATCTTTCATTTTTATACTAATAACTTCACTTAGACATACTTAGATGGACTAAAATACTTATAACTATACTCGTTACTTAGATAGACTTCTTTACTTATAACTATGCTTAGTCTATATGCGCCATATTAACGTCACTGAAAGTTTTAGTATATTCGTAAGTTTTATTTGAATACGAACAATTGTTGTGCATCGGAATATCACTAGCGCTTATTGGAAGAGTCATCTGTCCCCAATCTGATGCTTTGGAAGAGCACAAGCAGGTAAACCCTAAGCAGATAATGTGTTGTTTTTAGAAGTTATTCGGTAATATGAAAATTCATATAATTATTATATTTTGGTAATGAAGAACCAATAGTATTTTGAATATATTGATGTATATTTAGAGATTTACAACTTTTCGCACTTAATTTTGTTAGTCCCAATAATCTATGAACTAAATATATTTTAATTTATAATATTAGAAAAATTATAATATTTCTCATGTTAATAATAATAATAATAACGCGTGCAATGAAGCAACTAGTGCAACGACAAAATTGAAAAAGTTATTTGCAATCATTTTCTATGCCCCTTTCAACCGAATACCTATCATGCTCTTCTGATGCGTTGATCTGATTTGAAAGCCAACTGGGGACTAATGCACTCCAGATATTTGAGACAGATAAGCGAAGCGCTTCGGATAAGCTGCAAACTATTCCATGTTCTTTTTTTTCCTTACGAAAATTTAATCACTACGCAGTCGTAGGACCCACAGTGAACAATATACGATAGGTATACTGAATATTATAGATAATTTCCAACAGTGATTCCACGTGACTGAATCAAGTACCCGATAATGACTGATGAAAATCTTTTTCTCGAACTGGATGGCGAAATTAGGAATGGAGAAATTTTGGTTCACCAAGAATGTGTAATCTTACGTAAGACTTCGCATTGGTGTCTGGCGAAAAGTGTTTCCTCAAAGACTGATTTCTGTGTCTGGTGACATTTGTTGGTTGTCGTATGCATATTAAATTATTTATGATCATATGTATTGTCTTTTTGTGATCGGGTTTATGATGATAATACTAATTTTTAATTTCTCAATTTAGGTATTGATTTCTCAAAATGAATTACCTGAACCCGAAGACTTTGAAGACAGAGCTTTCGTTATTCCTGACCCAGAGAAGAGTGACCCATACTCAATACCTCCGATTTACATTGAAGAAGATGATTCGAGTTGTTTCGTGGCTCTCCTTCCTCTCATCTCAGAAGTATGAGATTTCATTATTACTAGTTTCCTAATAAGTCATCTTAATACATAAGTCTTCTTAATTTCTCTACTAGTCTTGTTAATTTATCAATGGTAATGTTGCGTCTGTCTATGAAGTGTGTAAATTCTTCGAAATTTTATCATTTTTTACTCCAATGAATAGGTACTTACTTAGTATTGCATTAAGATCACTTTTCGTATAGAATATCACTATAATAATAGTAATCGTTCAAACTAGTTTTTCAAGCTTAAGAACACACGGTATTTGTCTCCAGCAATGCATTGGTTTCATCAGTGCGGCGGTGGAATCAATTATTCATCAAAAGTGTAAAATAAATTTAGTTCTTAGGCTGTAATATTCACAAATTGGATCTAAGAACATCTTTAGAACTTAAAAAGCTCAACACGAGAATTCATTGTTTCATTACCGTTGCCATGAACTATGCAACGTGCAATTCTACACCTCCGTCGTAAAGGAAGTGGTTATTAGTCCGAGGAAGTGGTGTAAACTTTTTATCAAAGAGTGTCCGTTCCTCTCTATGCCCACCTGTGAATAGATAAACACATAACGTACTGCCAAAGCAGTACTTGAACACAGCGAAATACCACGAGGAGGATAATAATCTAATGTACCCTCTGGAACCAAAAAACGAGAATACAATTCGGTAATACCTCTCAATGCACGAATAGGTAGACCAACATAAATTGTTATAAATAGGCATTTTTTCAGGATATGTAATACATTAATCGAATAAATAAAGAAGTATGTTAGTGTGTTTTGTGTGTTTGATTTTTCCAGTATACAGATACTGACTGTGTAATGGATTAATGAAACATTTTTGATTGGTCTAGACGGTCCAGTATGGTATTTAAAATTATTCCAGTCACTCACAAACACGTCTTTCATGAAAGCCCTTTGCGGGTAACAGCAGTAGGTGTCGCAAGGAATAAGTAGGGTTAGTAGACTGTTTCTGTGTATATATCTATTTATCAATGTATGCGAAATTGTGAAAAGTGACCGGAAATATACCATTTCAAACTCCCTGGCAACGCTGGGAGAGCTCAAATCATGTGGTTCAAAAGACATGCGGTTCCATTATATCCATATAAATGACACAATACACTTCCTCTTCATGCAGCCGACCTCCGAGTACCTGTACCTATTCTTTCCCAAGCTATATGGCGTTTTGTGATATTCAAATATGTCATTGATACTGACTTTCCTCCTTGTAGCTTTCCGATTCTAATTACTCCTTGACATCGCTCACAACCAGTTGTCAGGTCTGGAGTAATATTGAAATCGATTGGCTTCATGAAGACTGTCATGTAAGTAAAGAAATAATAAAGAATTTTGCAATACATTTACTTAATAAGTGTGTTCCTAGGTTGGGCCCAATTATGACGCACATGCCGTTCATTGCAAGTGCTCTCATCTTTCCTTCTTCTCGGCGTCGTTGTTTTCCGCGCCCAATTCATTAGCCCATTTCGAGGACGTAAGTTTCATTTTCTCTGCGTTCTTCAATCCCAACGTAGGGATATGTGTAGCAATTCTTACATTGCTATTTGTAGGTCTGATAGTTTGGGTATCCCATGCAGATAAAATGGATCAAATAGAGGTAATATATTTTTTGTTTTGTTTTTTAAATCGAAAGAGTCCTGTACATAAAACACGAGTTTTCATTTATTTTAGAATAAAGTAATTATTCTAAAAGACAATAATCCTCAAGATAGTTATGCTTATCTAGTAACAGTATACACTGGATTCAAGAGAAATGCTGGAACAACTTCCATAGTTGGCTTAAGACTGGAAGGAACAGAATTTATGAGTGAGGTAATGTCATCACATTATTATTTTACAATATTTTTGATAAAATAATAAAAATATCATGTTCACTAGCCTTATCTTCTGACATCGGATACGAAAACTGTCTTGCGATCTGGGAGAGCGGATTGGTTTCTAATATTTACTATTCGAAAGCTACACAACGTGAAGAGAATTCACCTGTGGCATAATTCTTCTGGCCATCGACCATCATGGTAATATCAAATAGATATTGAATGACAGTTTCCTAGATATTTTCAAAAAGTTATAGTCTTTACATTCTTATCATGGTTCAAAACTTGTAATTTTCTTAACCATATTGCTAGTCATTTTAATGTAAAAATTAACAGAAGTGAGGTCATTTTTACGTAGGATTTAAAATAGAAGTGCTCAATACGCCTGAAATCCCATTTGTTTGAAACACAATTGTTTTCCATGAGGAAATGAGTTATTTTCCCATACGAAAATTGTCTTTCTTCTCCTCATGGGTACTTTCCATTTCATTATAGATTTTGGCATATATTGTCTCTAGTCTATAAATACAGAGCGTTTCAGAATGAATATCGATGTTTTGAAGCTTTGTAGCATGTATTACATTTAATTTATAATTGAAGATAATACATCTAATGAAAGAGCAACTTAAACAGTTTTGTTGGGTACATCTGTGCGCCTGCGCATGCGCATGCACTGTTTCCTCCGTCTTTTGGTAGAAAGCGCTACTAGCAAAGATGACGACTAGTGAGCAGAAATAGTTTTGTGTTCTACAGTTTGCAAGTACAAATCTGTAGTTACAGTGCAACGTGCGTTCCGTATCAAGTTCCATTGTTATCCTCCAAGTGATAATAATGGAGATAGCATAAGAAGCCAAGTGATAATAATGGAGATAGCACTTGGAGATAGCATAAGTATTACGTAGATGGCATCATAAGTTTGAATACATCGGTTGTCTTTGTAGAGGGAAGAGTACAATCAGTTTGGAAGGCTAGTCGTGAATTAGCAATTCCAGTGACGTCTATGTGGAGTTTTAAGGAGACGCTTGCAACTACATCCTTATCGTTTGCAGTTGTTAGAAGCTC
This sequence comes from Laupala kohalensis, assembly GCA_002313205.1. Classification (NCBI taxonomy): domain Eukaryota; kingdom Metazoa; phylum Arthropoda; class Insecta; order Orthoptera; family Trigonidiidae; genus Laupala; species Laupala kohalensis. The sequence goes on along the minus strand of NNCF01128550.1, from coordinate 347,612 downwards.
TAAAGCCTACAGACTACGGTTTACATTGCGGACGATTTTTTTTTTGTGGGGCTTTACGGCTCATGTCGACATCAAAGGTCATTGGAGCCCGAAAAACTTGTACAGGTAGGGAAAATGCAGTTACGCACTAGGGAGAGCCAACATGACTCTCCCCG
>NNCF01128550.1:294515-347128 GCA_002313205.1 Laupala kohalensis | reverse complement strand
GCCAGACTCAGCTCGGGGCCCCGTGTTCGCCAAACACGTACTTACTAGATGTTAGTCCCCTGGGGCGAGGTAGGAAAATGAAAGATACCCTAGCCCTAATGGTGTCGGGATCAAAAAGAACAAGAGGTGACCAAGGGAGGTCAGGAAAGAGAAAGGAAGGAGCCTCGCACAAGTAAGTGGAAGTAATGCGGACGAAATGTTGATGCATAACGATGAAGATTTTCTGTACTTAGTCGTCTTCAGTGATGAATCTACATTCCACCTAAGTAGAAATATGAACACTCATAACGTGCGCATCTTGGGATCAGAAAATCCCCACGAGATGGAACTCTTGCAACGAGACCCCCCCAAAATTGAATGTTTTGTGTGCCATATTCCGGCGGAAAGTTTATGGGCCTTTCATTTTTGGTGAAGCAACTGTAACAGGTGTTTCTGCCCCTCCCGTGGCTACGGTGTTAGCGTTCTTTCTTATCACTAAGTCATTCCGGGTTCAATTCCCGGTGGGGTCAGAAAAAAAAGTTATTCATAAGAATGTCCTTCAGTTCATATACTGACTGTGACTACTGAAAAGCAAACATCCTTCCTCTATCCATCTCCTCCTAGTATCAATAACTCTAACTATTACTAGCCACTTCTACTAACACCTCCACGTAGACCAAGTTGTTGGTAAACCCAGCTAAGCGGCCCACCTATTAATAATAGCCTACCACCCAACTCTTACTTCCTATTGTTCCATGTAGATGAGCTTTCAATAGTACGCTACATTTCCCGTTTTCAAATACAACAATAATAAAAAAATTGGTGTTTCTTATCTTGATACTCTACAACTATTGCTCTTCCTTCAATTGGAGGAAACTGAACCAGAGAATTTTATTTGGCAGCAAGATGGTGCGCCGCCTGACTGGCATAACTCTGTACGCGATTGGGTAAACGACGTTGTACCCAACCGCTGGAATGGCCGCCAGGGGCTGCATGATAGAGCTTGTTTCGCATGACCTACACGTTCAGCAGATCTGATGCCATACGATTTTTACCTTTTGGGGTTTCATAAAGGGTCATGTGTATGTGCCTCCGGTACTAGCTGACCTACCTGACTTAAGGAAGAGGATTGAAGCAATTGTTGCAACAATTACTCGAGACACACTTATCAAGGTTTGGGAAGAACTCGCCTATCGACTGGATGTGTGCCGTGTGACGAATGGTGCTCACATTGAACACTTGTAAGAAAAACAGTTTGAGTTTCTCTTTCATTTGATGTATTATTTAAAATTGTAAATTAAATGTAATAAAAACGTCAAAACCTTAAAACCCAGACAACAAACGCCTAGCATAATGAAGACAAATACATAAAAAAGACATGTTTAAAAAATATTGCCAGTCCTTATAAATATATTTTAAAGTCACATAAATACTTCCATGATTGCAAGGCATAGCAATCGATGCAAATCTAAATCGAAAGATATGAAACTTATTGATCGTCGGACTTATGATCCGACAATGTCGTAATCTTATTATCGTCGGACAACGTCGGAAACGACCTTCAGTCTTTGTGGTCATAATTACGCGGTACTACTTTGTTACATATAATACACAAAACACGGTACAGAGCAGTTTCTATTAAACCTCTATCTACTTCACCTGTTTGAGAAGAATGATTCAGATCTTTCAACCTATCTTAATTAGTATAAGACTTACATACGTTAGTTTTTGTCTTATCGTTGAAAAACACGAAGTTCATACTTAAGTAGTAAGAATAGTAGTAGTAATTCTTAGTACTTAAGAATAATCCAAACTTAGCAATCTTAACAAAATAGCCAACGATACATTTTATTTCATTTCGTAAACAGGAAAACGGACTGTCCTTTTTTGGTCAATGGTAAACTTTAAATGTGAATTAAAACGAAATATTTATATTTCGATAAGTGGACGTAACTTACAAAGAAGAATGTTAATCGAATACCGTATTGTAAATCATAAAGTGCTACGATAAATTGCCAGCGGGAAGAATATAGTTCTTCACAAATAGCAGAATTTATCTTATCTCAAATTTTAGATGTATGTTCAATATCGATTGGTTTCTAAAGCAGTTATATCTTGGTGATACTGATGTTTGGTCACAGGTTTTGCAGTATAGTTGTTGTTCGAGACATTCTAACTAAACAACGATGGACGTTTCTGGTGAATAGATGGCTGTCACTAGCGAAAGGAGACGAAATGGCCAATTCCCAAATACTAGCTGCCGACTTGAAGTCCTTAAAGCCATCAAGCAGAAAATTCAGAGAGAATTTTTCCTTCTACCTAAGAGAAAGTCACATGTGGTTGAGTATTTTTACAAGGTACTAATTGCTTTGCAATCATGATTCTGAAACAAGGAGTAAGGAACGTTCTGCACCTTTAGGTGAATTGAATAAGTGTGCGTGTAATTCAGAAATAACCTTGATTTCTCAAATTTATAATTCATTTATATGAATTAAACATATTGTACTTGAGTTAAATTACGAAATATAACTCTGACATCATATAAATACTATAGTGCAAAATTAAATTCATAAATTTTAACTTTCCGTAGTATTATCAAGATTCTTAAAATTATCACATTAGGTAAATAATTGTAATAAAATTGTAAAGGATGTATCAGTAATATAAATACATAAACTCTGAGTTAGTAAGAATGATATAGATGACATGAAATTTTAAATAAATTTTATAATAATCATATTAATTTACTTCTCTCCATAATTTGTTTTTTTTTTCTACTAGTTATTGCACAATGTCATTTTAACTATATTGTTTAATCCGTGGAAGTATTAATTAGTTTTATAGTCTTACAAAAATAAATTGTACCTCAAGTTCTCCGGTATTTCTCATTCAATTCAAAATATAAGCTACACCGTAACTTCCATTTTACCCAAATATTTAAAGATGGTGAACTTATTTTCAAAATTTTTTGTATTCTACATAAGATTATTTTTATGAATCTTAAATAGTCAATGCATTATAATGGAAAAGAAGTGAAAATCTCATAGGAAGGAAACTTGAGCAGTGTGAAAAATTTTAAATACAAAATTCCCTCAAGTTTTGGGGAACGCGATTTTTTATTTCAAATGTTGATCATGAAATTAAACTTATTCTAGGAACAGTATACTTATCCCAGTTCCTAAATTCACATCAGTAGAAATGAGAAAGGTGACATATCTTCATAGACATCACATTTCCAGGGAACCCCTGAAAATTAAAAATACACAAATTAAATTATATTACTTTAAGACGATCCCTTCCAAAATAAAAAATTAGTACTGTACCCTACTAAGTGAGTGTCAGTTACATGGCGGTGATTTCTTTTTTCTACAACTTACGAACCGAATGGGACATTACTTAATTGCATGTTTCACGTACTTTTACAATTAACGGAATTGTCTAAGGAAAATGCAGAGGAATTTTCAATTGTTACATGTACCTCAACGGTTCTTTATCTTAGTACCATTTTAGTAATATCCGTGATTAATCCAAATGATTCTCAGATGATCCAGAAAAACTACAAAACGTATCGTCAAGAATAGTTTTTAGAGTTTTCAGAACACTTCAAAATTCTTAAGAGAGGTAATTTTGGGAAGCTCATTATTAAACAAGTACTTGCGTTGTAAAGCTAGAAAGGACATAACTGTGAAAATAATTATTACTACCAATTAGTGTAATTACCTACATTAGAAAAAAGTCAACCGAAAATATTTATTTGCCAAAGCAGCTTTCGACAGCTTATGCTGTCATCTTCAGTGGCCTACAATCAAGATACAGGAATATATTTAGTAAAAATGGTAAAATTGATCTCAATAATAATAGAAATAATAACAAAAGTATATATTAAAATAGAGAGTAGTAGTATGTTGTAGTTAATAATACTCAGAGAAAATTTAATAGTAATTGGTTTCAGATGTTTAAAAGATTTTATAAATAGTTGAATGAAAAATATTTGTTTGTAAAATTATAACTTGAAAAATTGAAATTAGTGAATATTTTGCAATGAAAAAAAGTTTTGTAAGCCGGGCGTCTTATCTTCTGTGCCCTGGAGGGGTGTGTGTGGAATGCGAGGATCTTGTCGTCTCTGCGTCTTAAGAAGGCGGGTCGGGTCAACGGAGTGTGTGTGGGAGGCGGGTGAGTTTCTGCCGGAAGATGAATGCTCTGTTATAATATTAATTTTCTATTTCTAGTATATGTGTGTGTGTTGAAGGAGTTGAGGTCTGGGTTGAAGGAGTGAGATCTTTAAACCTTTTGTAAAGAGGGATAGCTGTTATTGGTGTGTGTGTCTCATTCTATTCGTCCCAGTATATTGAACTGCATTTCCATAAAGGAATAACATTACCCTTCTTGCTCGACAGGTGGAAGCATAGACTTACATATAAATAGACCCTATAGCTGTCTTTTATTCCGGTTGTTCGAAGGGGAAAACGAAGTTTGGTGCTTCTGCCTCTCTCGCACATCGATTTGGGTGGAAGAGCTCGATTCCCCTCTCTAACTGCTGACTGTTCCGCACAATTCGTTGCGCAATACCTTACCCCCTCCAAACGGGTGCGCGAGTGAGAAGAAGACACCTGTGGTATTTCTGTCACGGACAATCCAAAGCAGAGACCGCTGGGTCTATTTATACGTAAGCCTGTGAGTGGAAGTTGGCGCCATCCTCATGCGCACCACCACAGCGGACTTCGCTCTCGACCAGTGGTACGCGTGCCACAGGTTGAGAACCACTGAATTGCCATCCAGTTTTCTTAACTGGATTATTTATTTTTACTAGCTGTTCCCGCATGTTCACATGAATTTGGGGCGAAAAATTATCCTTTAATCTTTTGACATCCGCACTGATATGTTTTGAAAATGTTTGTAATTTTAATGTCAAATAATTGTGAATTAAACCATGCATGATAAATAAAACCAGGAAAATGAACACAGAAACAGGCTGCCCAACGATGAATCGTAATACGACCAGTAATCGTAAACCAGGAAAATGAAGAAGTTTGTAATATGTAAACCGAGAATCTATATAGTGCTAATTCAGTGCTATTTTCATAATAAGTTTTGATAACAATCTATCTTATCTATCTTTCTAATATTCCTGTACAAATGTATGTTATAAGACTTCTTCAGATTTTCCTCCAAACTTACGTATTGTTCCTTTATTTCCGATTGCTGAAGGTTTTTTCATTTACCTCGTTCTAAAATTTAAATGATGTCCGTACCTAAATTTGTTTTTCAGAAACCCTCGAAGCTTTTATTCAAGATCTGAAAGAGTTGCAGTATTGACTTGTGGAATGACATTTGCTCTTTTATGGAATATCATTTTCTTTGGAGCTCCGGAGGAAGGCATAGGTAAATTCATCAAAGCTAACATATTCGGAGAGTCATTTTAATTTCAGAACAATACTTACACGATTCGCACTTTGGATAACTTTGGAGGTCAACTGTCATAAATTTGAGGAACATCGTAATACCTAATCGAAACATTACAATGTTTCAGTGAAATCCTCGAAGTTGAAGCCATTTAACATAGTTTAAAATTAATTTTAAAAGAAGCACACAGGTATTCGTAATGAGTTTGTTATCTATTTAATCGTAAAATTTCATTAAAATGTTAACATAGGTTCGATGTACATTAAAATGTTAACATAGTTTAACAAAGGTTCGATGTACATTAAGATTAATTAATTTTAAATTATTTTCTTCTTTTTTATTTATGAAAGTCAGTAATTTATGCCATATGTGTTCCCTATTTTTATATATTTTTTGTTTTGTTTTGTGGTTTCTGCATGAACTTACGGATTAAATAATTATTATATTAATAACTTTAAGAGCCACCACAACTTATTAAGGAATTCATCACATAATAAATCCAGAGTATTGGGCTCTAATGACCTTCACGTTGGCAGGTCCTGAAGTCCCAAGAAAAGAATGGACAGTGTATGTTAGTATCCGTGGATATGGTTCTCGCCTTATATTCTGGGACAGTTGCATATTAATTTAACGGTTAGTTTAATATACAACCGCTAGGTAGCGCCTCCTCACTCCTAAGATTCCGACAATTTTATTTTACTCGTTATTTATTTAGAATTAATTCATATCATATCGACTAATTCATATCGATGTTTATTTAAATTTAATGAAACAAAGAACATAAAATAAAACAATGAACATGAAATTAACAATAAACATAAAATAAAAAAACAAGGAACCCATTTAATTTAAATCAATTTAACTGTACAGAAACAATAAACGAATCCTGGCCCGGGTTTTTCTCCGGTTGTCCTTCGGGTAGAGGCGGATTTTTTATACTGACTCGCTAGGTTCTTGCCTAGGGGTGGCATCCATTGAAATAATACATTTCGAATTAAGTGTTCTTTAATAGTTACGTTTTATCATCAATAATTTGCTAATAATCTATAGTTTGATATATCTACGTACTTGTGAAATTACTTTTTTGTTTTATTAAATACAAATTTGTTGGTATTATGTTAATATTATAAAACGTATCGAACTATTTTTATTTTTAGGATTGTGTTGAAATGTTAAACCCGCCTCTGCCTTAGGGCCCTTGAACGGAATTGATGAGATGGTCCCTTGCTTGCTTATTGCTTGCTTAACTTAGTTTATTGTCCTCTTCGTGGTCATACGCAGTTTTTTCCTGCTTTTTTGACAATAATGATTACCATTATTATTATTTATAACTTTGACCAATTTCATATTCATATATCGCAAACAAGAACCTAAAATTAAAATATAAAACATATTTCAACCTTAAACAGGAGAAAGCGAATAGCTAGAAATGACACAATGAAAAGCCATGTATAAATCAAGAAGATTTTAATGCGTATAAATAATTGAAGCCATATTATTGTTAAGACATTGGTGTGATCACTACCAAGAGAATACTTTAAAAGGTATAAAAACATTAATTTATATTTATTTTGACATACTCCGGCTGTACTTCGGGAACACATACACGACAACAATGCATCAAATCAGAATGCATTCGAATACAACTGAAAATATCGTCGTGTTAACAAATAATAATTCAGACAATAGAATAAGAAATTTAATAAACTTCAACACATTCACAAACATACTAAGTACTACTTAACTAATTATCTGTGGTCAAAATGTATTGTACCGATCCCCACATTTTGAAATGTAAATATTGAGAATGAATCCTGAATCTAACGAACATATCACACACAAAACAGCGACACTTTTAAACAGTGAACTAAATTAATCTACTCTAAATATTAAATTTGGTTTAGCGATCACAATTCTTATCAGTCAATATAAACTGCCACATCTACAGATTTCCACTTTTGCCGCGAATGTCGCTGCTAACGAGGTTTCAAAGAAGTTTAAACGGTGTAACAAGAGCTATCTACAGAAATGGGAATAAATTATTCGATTTTGTAAACTCTGCTCAAGATTCTTTAACAATGTGTCCAATGTGGTATTAGTCTCTGTAGTTACTTGAGTTTTTATTCCAAACTGTTCCCTTAATATTTTTAGCGCTCTTAATCTAAATATTAATTTTTCATCACATCCTGGCAGGGTAATCGAGCCATGTCGATTACTGCCTCTGACAACACGGCTTCGTCTGCGAGCCATTTTCTAATAACTTTCGACCGATCGCTCCCCCACGAGATGTGGTTTGGCAAAATGTTACCCGACGAATAAGACTAATGCGTCATATTTATTTATTTGTAACGCATTCATCTTTTCCACCTCGTAAACCGTGTGCGTTTTGAGATAAATTCAAAAAACTTCGAAAAAACTTTTTTTTTGCATATAACTCGAAAAGTACGCGCATCCGGAGAAAAGCATACAATTCTAAAATTAATGTGCATTAAATTTACTACAAATTAAGTTAGTATAGTTTTTTTTCGTATGACGAACTGATATCGCGCAAGGGCGTGGTGAATTTTGACCAAAATGTAGAAATAGACCCCCCAACCCAGTTTTAATGTTGTTTGCTTCCAACTCGAAAATAACCTAATTTCAGATAAAATTGTCCAGCCCAAAAATAAACTACATTAAATTTCCTTTAAAGTATGTCTTTTGTAGAGTATTTTTTCGTCAGATGAACATTTTAGGCGTAAGTCAACACGTCAGAGCGCGGTTAAGTTGTGTGCATATTGGACGCAGCCGCTATGCTAAGAAAACCTCAGCGTGAGTTCTACTTTCACAATAACCTATTTGAAATAATGCAAAATGATTCAAATAATATATATGTATGTATAAACTAAATAAGTTAAGTACAATTTACAAAAACTAAACAATTTAAGTAGTTGATTAATTTTTAAGAAAAGTTTTATTTCTTCAGGACCTATTATTTTCTATTGCTCTTTCTGAAAATTTGTTCTGTTAGTACGTATGATGTGACACAATATTTGTATATTTTATTGCATGCAACTATTTAATTATGCAACTATAATGTAATATAGATTTTACTGAGTATATACTCATGCAAATTTAACATGTAAGCCTACACAAGCACTGCATGGGGATCGTTGACGTTGAAGGAATCAACTGCCACTTGTCTAGGGAGGTGGGTACTCGGCACGTGGTGGATTTCAGATCTATGAAATTCAAACGGAAAGACCGAGTGAAATCCCTTGCACCATGAAGTGTTCAATACAAGTTCACAGTTGAACCGTTGTTATCAATCCCACCACTCTCTTTCGGAGAATGAATATTGCAAGAGAATCAAATGGAGGTATAGAGAAGTTCTTGCATTCTGAACTCTGTCCCTATCCTATGTCTCTGTTTGATGAGAGTGGCATGCGGAAAGATACCCAATCAAATTTTTACAAAGCGTTCAAACTCGTACAAGGAACCGCAGTTCTGGAAAGCGGTAGATCTGTGAATGATGGTTATTTTTATTTAATTGGGTAGTGTGGTCAAGTGGAGTGGCATTCGCAAGTTTTTGTGACACTATGTTAAATCCAAGTACATGCCTACTGCAGTTGAAGTTATTGATGAATACTCTGATTCAGAAAAAAGTTATAAGAACATGGAGCGCTTGAGGAGGTCAAGAAATGGAAATTCCATCGATCTAAAGATCAGTGACACAATGGTGCCCACAGTAACCCAGGAAAACTTCCTACCCAATTCAAGGAACAAACGTCGAGTGATTTCCATGTTAACTGTAAAATTCAAGGAGTCCAGCATTCTCTGCAAACAAGCGCAGAAAAATGCAGACAGACTGATCGTGGTCACTGACAATAGCCGGCACCTCATCATTGCAGAGTAACAATTGTAGGAGAAGATATAGATCTTCTGGTTATCATGGTAGGATTGTGTACTCCTGACAATTTCTTGAAGCCTGGGAAAGCGAAAGTTCCTTCAATGTTATACCATCCTCTAAGTGCTTTTGATAAAAGTCTAGCTGACCACATGTTATTTCTACACGCTATGAGTGGTTGTAGTATTACATCCGATCAGTACAACTACGGTAAAGTAAAATTTATAAACACGCTACCCTGTTCTCGGACCCACGATCAAGGTGTTTAAGGACCCTGAAGCCGATCTTGAGATTTTTGTCAATGCAAGAGAACATTTTTCCTTGATTTGCATGTCTGGCAAACAATGTACGTCATTGAACAAATTGAGGTACAGGCAACATGTAACTTCGGCTTATAAGGTGACGTCAAATATTGCCTCACTCCCCCCTATTGAAGCTGCACTGCAACATTCACTAAATACTATTCTACCGGGTGCAGAAATGGCTAGGAAATTAAGAAAGCCCTGAACAATTTGAGTGGTCACTAAAGAACAACAATCTGATACCAATCACCACCTTGGAATCCCCCGCACCCGACAAACGTCACCAGCTAATATCCTGCAAATGCAATAAGGATTGCTAAGGGAGTTGTGGGTGTAGAAAGGCTGGTTTATTCTGTTCTATACTATATGAAAAATGCGAAGGAATATGCGCCAACACTGACAAATATTATGCCGATGAAGACGTGACACGAACGATCATGATGATCAACCATCAACTATGGCTGTCGTGATGCAAGGTATTTTCATAAATGAATATATAATCAAAAACACAAATTATTCAATCTCAATAAGTATGATATCTTTAAGATGAGAACCTTCTTCACTCGAGCATTATCAACCATATGAAGATTATGAGAAGACCGGACCTTCCTGTGCTAAGCGTCTTCGTCCATATTAAATATTTTTTTAACATTAATCATATAATTACGTATCTATATACTGCATTGCAGGTTAAGTAGTTAAATTGTTGAAAGTAAGGAAAGTATTTTGGAAGTACTACATGAAAATACAATTTGTCATCGTTAATTTAGGAGGGAATTATATTCCAATAATATTCCAAAAGTTCGTTTCTGTTTCAAAATAGAACGTTTACATGTTAAGTTAGTCTGACTGTGTGTTCAGTAAAAACTATATTGAGATCTAATTCCATAATAAAATGTTGCATGCAATAAAATATGGAAATATTGCGTCACATCATAATGTGAAGACATGATTTTTAATTTGAAGACAAAAGACATAATTTGAAGTAAATTTAATGTAGTTTATTTTTGTGTTGGACAATTTTCTCTAAAAGTGTGTAATTTTTTAGTTGTAAGCAAACAACACAAGAAAAACTGGGTTTGGGGGTCTATTTCAACATTTTGGTCAAAATTCACCACGCTCTTGTCCGATATCAGTTCGTGAGACAAAAAAAATCTAGACTTAATTGGCGGGAATTTTAATGCACATTAATTTTGCAATTGGGTACTTTTCTCCAGAAGCGCGTACTTTTCGAGTTATATGCAAAAAACTAAACAAAGTGCGTTTTTTGAATTTTTCTCAAGACGCTTAGGGTTTACGAGGTGGCAAAGTTGAAATTTGGATTTAGCACCTCATAAAACATAAGATTCGATTGAGAAAGAAACTTCTGTATTTTTTCCTGTATTGGCCTCTTTTATTCCCCTGACTACTGGACTAAAAAAGGGGCATTAAAAAAAAGGTTCGAGGGCCGCTAGTTGGAGCACAAATCCATGACCTCCATACAGGAATGCCGCCTATATGGAGGAATAAATAATATATATCTACTGCTATATTAAACGAGCAATAATTGTAATACGTCTGAAACTTTTCTTGAGAACGACTCAATGATTTTTATAAAATTAACAGAATATATGTCTTTTTTAGTGAAAAAGATATAATACCTCATATCTGAAAGATCGTTCAAGTTATACATACTAATATATAAATGTGTAACGTGGAAGTGTGTATGTCTGTTTGCTCCTTAATTACGACTAAATTGATCGTGTTGAATTTTGGCAAGGATATAGTTAAGATGTTCAGGATGAACATACGCCAACATTTATTTTTTAAATCCGTAAAAAGAAATATAGAAAATGATTTTGACCATAAATGTTGATGAAACCGGGAAAGAAGAGAGGTACATTCGCTTACGCTGCGTAAACGGTTGGATACAGGTGACAAGTATGAATGACAATATTGTTCATCTCAAAGAGTTTTACAAAAACGTCCTCGACAGCATATGTCTATCTACAAAGGTTTCCCGACATTATCGAAAAAACGTTATTAAAAATTGAAGTGTTAAAATATTTCAAATAAGAGAATAATTTAAGAAGAAAAAAATTAATCATCATCAAATTTAATAGTTTTTAGTGCATTTAACAAAGATTAAAGACATTTTTAAATCGTAAAATTTGGGCGTTTGTTTTTAAATGCGTTTTGATGAAATAGTGCAGATGCGCTGCCGTCATTGTGTCTTGCCAGGGAAGCGAAAATTCAATCTGCGCTGCTCCCGGCGAGTGGATTCGTTGGCTTATCAAGTAAGAAGAATTCCGAGCAGCGCTGGGTAATCAGCTAGTTATTTACACAATACGTATATGGTTGATTGCAATTGTGAACAATGTCGTCGAATCCTCATAAAACCTAAATTCATCAAGACAAAAAGGTAAAAACTCGGAAACTGAAATGCGGACTAGATCTCCCAGAATCCAAAAGCACCGGTTTTTTTTCGTCTGCGGACGTGTTTTATGTTCGATTATAAATATGAAAACAATGACATGGCTTTAACTTAGTTAAAAGATTTCATAAAATGTATAATAATATACAAAGTAAACGATTATTGAGCCCTTACCGGTACAGTCTGTCCAACAACACCCAATAGCAAAGTAATGATTTAGTCCGCCAATTATTGTGACTCATTACAAATCAATGGCGGTCAGATGGAAGAGGAGGCAAGATTGCTTATTGTTATAAAACATAAATAATTCATTCCTTCCTTGGTAGAGTCAGGCGGGGTTATTGTAAACAAGGGGTGAATGTGAACACCTGATCTGAATACCGTTGTCAGAGTCAGAAAAACTAAACAATGATCTAAACTAGAAGTCGGTACACTGGATGAAATATAATAATTCCATGCTTTTGAACCCAACAGTTGATGGAATACAACCTTATATGAAAATTGAGTTATCCAGAAGATTGTAATTCGAAATTACTGCACTGCGTCTATTGTACTACAGTCGGAAAATTATTGAAAATTGTTTTATTTTTGTTATTTATATTTTCAGTAATGTATTACGGTATCAGAATATCACTGGTATGATCTTCTATGAATTTTGTAGTTCCAACATTTCCATGTTACTACGTTTTTCTTGGGTTGGGGAAACTGTAACCATAATATTACTATAGATTATGTCGTACAATGGATGTATATCTCTGAATTAACTTGCATTTAATCACATTTGGTACGTTTATATTTATCCGTTTTCTTTCTTAACTTTTTCGGTCGGTAGGTAATGTTTGCATGTAAGTGGTCATACCTACCTATATTATTAAAGATAATTGAAGAAACTAAAGCGGAATGGTAAGATATGGGTGAAGATTCCGATAAATATTTTGAAAATATGGAAGACATGAGGATGACATCTTCTAGGACATCTTCTAGGACATCTTCTTGAGGATGTGACATACTTAAGAGTCAGTCATAATGTAGAAATGTACTGGGTGTGTTCTTACTCGTAGACATACAGGGAAATTGTAAGAAACGTTCCAGGTAAAGCAAAAACTTAATTCGTTTCAGCTGATGACAAATTATCTTAAAAATACAAAAGAAGGTAGTAAAAATGTTCTAGAACTTTCTGGCGTAAATTTTTGTGGAATATATTGCTTATGACGCTCTTTGTTCTTGTACGTTTTGGTTTGATATTCTTGTACATGAAATGCAATATGATTTACAATAAGACTTAATACACTGTTGCTGTAAAGGGTTTATCGGGTAAAATAACAAATAAAATGTGTAAAAATAAAATTATACGAGTCATATCTGGGTTCAAGAGAGAATTCTTTTGTGTACAATTACCTCGTTGTCTCAAGGTAATTGCAAAAACGGCAGGGTAATTCTAAATGAATGACGAATGAGTGCTGGAAATTTTATACTAGGAATATTCGTTATAAGAGATTAATGAAGTAGGAGAGTAACCCGATATTTTTTAGGAATTAAGACATCAAAATCGAAGTGTTAAAGAGAAACTTTCAAAACTTGTTCACAATTACTCCCCTAACCCACAAATATACGAAGTTATTACACATAAAGTAAAAATATAGTTAACATTAAGTAAGTTGGTAAAGTAACATCGTAAATCACATCCTAATATAAATTAGAATTGATCTCTAAATGCCTTACCATGTATTTCCATCATTTTATATCAACAGCTCAATACTTGGACACCGAAGGTATCAACTTCACTCTGCAAAGACTTTTTCTTGCGTTGTTATGCGCTGCTTGTATACTGCCTTTGAGCTTCGTACTGACGTTTATATTCAGGTATGGAGATTTAAATCACAATGAAATATTAGTTAATGTCTTCTGATCCAAGGTAACAGATCTCTTGCAGAAAATCTCGTCCAAAGTCTCTAGAAATATCTGCTGTAAATGAAGAATACTCTAATAAAAAATTCGTAGCGGATGATATATACAGTGATCCTGAAAAAGAAAACCGACTTAATAGGGTACGATTACTATTTCTTTATATTCTGCCCACTGACCCTTTGTGTGAAACGGCACCGAACATTGAAGAGAGGCTAAAGGCTGCGAAAAGAAGTAAAAATTCTTCAGCGAAAGAAGTAAACAAGAATTGGGCTCGTTTTACTTCTAAGGGGCTTTCTTCGAACCACGATTTCCTTGTATATAACAAATTCTTCATTCTACCAGTGTACTTCAGATATGTTGGTTGGTAAGTATGTCAGGGTTCTTACTATGAAGAAAACTGTAGTTAGTCGTGATATTAAAAAATATATAATTCTGGTGATCGAAGATTTACTTCTTCTTTCATTATTCAATGTCATTACATTTTCATCTTTCAAAAGTCCAGAAGTATTCTTAATTCTTGTATATTATTCGATGTATCATCTGATCATATCTTCATTTCTGTAGAAGAACAAAATACTATAATGTATTATTTTCTTTCTATCCAGATTTATACACTATTTTTCCCAATGAAACTTTTATTTCTAAAAGAGGACATTTTCTTTGCTTCTGCTCTTGTTTATTTTCTATCATAAAATTTTGTAAAAAATTTCAATATTTCAAGTTCATTGGAAAAGTAATACATGCGTATTTCGTTCACCTGAAGAGAAATCCAACATAAATTGCGACGAATGTTCAATATTTAATGTATGATTTTAATCTAATACCGATACAAACTTAGTAGTGTATTTAATTCATTTCATGTCTCAAGTTACGGTGTAAAGCTTGAGTAAATTGTCCGTAAATGAGGTGAAAGTCATGTCGCACTTTGATAGATATGTCTAAAAGTACCGTACCGCGTGAAACACTAGTCGTTTCATTACAATTATCATTTATTCCAACACTCCAAGGAAACAATTTTTTCGAGTGAGTATATAATCTTGGAAACTTCTATGTATTGGGCAAGTCACTCAAATAGCGACGGCAACACACGTGCGATAAGAAATTGAAATTTTCACACTCAAAAATCTATGTATCTGACTTGAGAGCATTTCTCTCATCACATAGCGTAAGTATCTGAATGTATAACAGCAACCTTTAAAAAGAGCTTGCCACTGAAGTAAATGAGACAGTTCACACTGCAGGGACATGTCCAAGGGCCACGCCGGTGACGCTCGCCATACATGACTGCCGATCGAGGACGTGTGATAGACATTATAAAAGTGGCTACGCATGTGCAGTAGCCGATCGTGACAACACGGGACCATCAGATCTCGTCAAGCACTGACAACATGTGTTTCCGACTAAAAGCGACTGCATTGGCCATGTAACTGACTAGTGGCTCCGTGTACGGCTTACAGGCTGTCTGGATGTATGCCACGTGCATCTCGCAATGGCTTTAAATCAAGAAGAATATATTTTCTGCACTTCCAAATAAATTTTAGTGCGCTTTTAGGACGTTTATTCATTTTAATAATGCGCGAGTTTCAGTTAAAGATAAAGGATATATAAATGATTAAGTAACGAGGGCTCTATTGACCTCGATGTCGGCGAGCCGTAAAGCCCCAACAAAAGAAACAATTAAGTAACGATACAACGAGCAGCGTTACAAAGGAAACGTTTCTGACTTACTCATCTACTTGAACAACGATGCAACTTTTTAATATACATTTATATTCATGAATAAATAACACGTATTTTAGTTATGAATATTTTGCAATTTAGACATAAAATATATTGTATTTAATTATATATTATGTTTTAAGTATTAAGTCTTAAGTAAGTCTTAAATATTTCATAATGCATATCCCTCATTTTCATAAGTTTTACTAAATAATTTACATGTTTTTTACAGTAATATTCGCATTTCGTGTTACGTTTATAAACACGATTTACAAATTTGAAACTAATCTAAATATTTATGAAGTATTGCAATATTATTTCCATTGAAAGTAAAATATTATTAAAATACGTAAGCGTTTATATTTAAATGCAAAAACAAGCTGATGACATGAAAAGTAATATTTTACCTATGATTAATCTTAACATTTTGGAAATATCGATTTTTTTTTTGCACCATGTGATTTGGATAAATGAAATATATTGTTCAAACCGGCATTTCCTTGATCCTCCTTTCATATTTTTACCATTAGTATATGGCTTTATGTATGTCATTTTTACTTTAAATCCTTCCAACTACGATCTCGATTATGAACAATATCGTCTAATATATAATATTTTAGCGTGTATTTGGTAAAGTGGTAGTAACAGTGTGATATCTTGATTTGTGTATGTCAAAATTACTTTAAAGAGTGATCATTCAAAAGTTGTCTAAACTATTTCGTCGTAGAATTCTGATCTTTATTAATATTTTATTGGAGATCTTTCTATTTTTAGACCTTTTTCACAACTCCTTTTTCTCACATTTTTTCAGGATTTTGTGTACAGCCGTAATAATTGTGTCTACAACGTTGACATTATTATATAGTTTATCTTTCGGAGAGAATAAAAGTTACTTGTGGATTTCTTCAGCATCATATATCATATTTATGAGTATAGTAATTATAGAACCCATGAAAGTTCTAATAACGTCTGTAATTGCAACATTCCTTATCAAGGTGTGTAAATATTATTATTTAAGACTTTTCAAACATAAATTTTGTATTAAAATAATGACACTATTAATTTTCTCCACTACTTCCACGGTTTTGCGACCCAAAATTAGCATTCAATTGGGTGACAATGACCTTTGTAAAATTTTAGCGTTATCTTTGAAAATGTTTTTTCTAGAGAACCGATTATGCTATTAAAACATAATTGTAAAATATAGTGATATGAGGAGTTTGTCGGAATTAAATAATTTTCAATTTGCTAGTTTTAGCTGATAAATATTGCTACATTTTCCAGAAATTTTCCAATATTCAGTTTTACTTCCCTTGATCATCTTTAGGTGGAACCCATGGATATGGACCTGAAACGTGGATACCCTCTGGATTCAATTTACGAGTATACTAATGATGATGAAAGTTTACTGGATTCTAGGAAGAGAAAGGAATATTCGCCTATTCCATTAGAAGAAATTCCTGTATGTAAAAATATGTATTCTTTAATTTACCTATTCAATATTATCTCATAAGATAAAAAAGGAATAATTTCTTTCCCACGATGGCAAAGCAATTGGGAACAAACGCCAACAAAGAAATCAAGTGAAAGCACGGGTAAAAAGTCCGGTGTCACTTCCAAAGTTATGGCGTGGCCCATATCGGAAAAGTACTCTTTATTCATTAATGATCCTTCGTGTTTGAAACCAAGTTAAAAGCTTGCAGCTGTTTTTTAACGTAACTTTTTTGCGTTTTTCATTAAAAGTTACTTTACCGACTCAACCTTTCATTTAATGGTACTTATAATGGTGTTTGTAGGGCTTTGAATGAAATTGTTTTACATAGAATAACAAAAGTAGCTGAGATTTATCAAATTTATTTTAAAAAAATGAAAAATTCAGATACTCAAGGGCAGTTCTAAAAAGAATTTGCGTGCGTAATATAGCATTTGAAATTGATTCCACCGACAGTTTTTACAAACTATTAACATAAAACCTCAATAATAGCCAAAACCTCACAAATGGACATTGTTTGACTTTCCTTGGAATATTTTTATGCGGAATAGAACTAAAAATATGATACATTTCTATTTAAATCCTTTCGGCCACCCCTAACCTCTCGAACCAGGTTCTACATAATTTTTTCGCGGACTAGTAATGGGCTGGGAGAGAGACTTGGCGGTACTTGGGTTAATTCGCGAATCTTGTGCGAAACGCTACGACGTTCGTTTGGCGATTCGAGCAGTGTATTCAGGTGCCACCCACTACTCCCATACCCTACGGTCATCTGTGTATAAGGCATAAGCATAAAAGACCGCTCTTGGATCCGATTTAGTTGGCATTCGACTTTTTACAACAAGACCTTGCAAGGAATAACAATTTTTAACACATATTAACATCTATAATCTAAACGGAAGGAATGATTAGATGAAATCCACGAGCAATTTTTACAACAGAAAGAAAATAATTTAATGGAAAGTAATGAAAGGGAGTCTCTGAGAAACCAGAGCCTAATTCTCTGAACTGTTATGTAATGTGGGTAATTTGTTTGGGGTTAATCTGTGTTCATACTAGATGAGCTGCCGCTATTCTCCTCATTCCTGTCCTCACGCAAATGACGGTTGGGTGAAAGAATATACAGTGGAAAGAATATATCAGTTTTGTAGAATAAAACCAAAATCAAGTGATCATAGTTGTTACAAAATTAACGATATTAAAAACAATGTTTACTCAAATATTAAAACTATTTTAATTAATTCAAACTGTTAACTTTTTTGTTTGTTTTTAAGAATTTACGAGAGAAAGAGAAGGAATATCTGCGCTACCAAGACATGACAATTGATCTACTCATCTACGTTGTCTACGCTATTATTCTCTACTGGCTTATCTTGGGAACTCAAAATGAATGGGGACTCCAAAGTACAGAGCATGCAAAAGATATGTACGTCGAAGCCTCTCATGGACGGCTACCTCTGAAGTTTATAGACGATACCGAAAGGTAATCTCTAAGACCGATATAACACGGCCATATTACTATGTCATATCTTTAATCAAAAATATGATCAAAGGTTCTCTCAACGATAACCTATGTCATAGACATATGATCATAGTTGATCTATGATCAAAGCTTGTGCATTAAACGGTCATATATTTGATCATAGACATAGAAATATGACCGTGTAATACCGGCCTAAGGCATGAAGTCTTCAAAGATCGGTGAAATATATTTTACTATATCAAGAATAATGAATACTCTAAATTAATTTAAGAAAGCATTCTATATCGGAGTTAAAGTGAAACGGAACATTGGTCTGCACGTAATATATAGTATTATATATCCTATAATACTCTTTCTATTATTTTTAATGATCCTGTGATTAAATTCTAGATCACGTATCTCATGTTAACTTATCACCAAATATTTTTTTCTCGTAGGACGTGCAAATTTTCGGAGCAGGTGCGCAGTGTGTCTCCGTTTCTTCGAAACTTTAAGCTCATACTTTAATTCTGAATAACGATATAATACTTACGAATAACGAATAACGTTTACCGAATCACTTAAAGTCCCTTGCAGCGGTATACAATGACATAAGAAGTATACAGCACTAGAGTCTACGTGAATAATGCATAGCATTAAAAATAATTTAAAGTTGGCAATTATGACAAATTTCACACATTCATTCCCATTTTAAGACAATATAATGGATAAAAATTTGCAAAAAACAGTGTTTTGACAAAATAAGCTAATAGAAATTCTCACATCGCTCTGCGACTGTTTCATCATGTGTTTCACAGTAACAAGGGACTACTTCATTCAGAGAAATTTTATATACGAAGGTCGTCCGGAGCAATTACAATTAAAATCAAAATAAGAATTTTAATATGAAAAATCAAATCTCTGGGCGCAAAAAACTAATCCTAGAACTATTATAGCTTTGATTTTACTTCATTTTAGGTCAAAGGGAGTCAGTCACAGCGTAGCCAGAATTTCGAGCAGAAAGGGGCAGGTCTCGACCTGCTAGAGGCAAAAGTAGACACATCTCATCTCCGCAATTAGAGCACGTAAACGGAACAGAACACAAACTCCAAACAAAGTTTCCAGAGCTCACCAGATATTTCTCAACCAACTTGGAGATAATATGACAAAATGCTGGAATAATGGCGGTATGGCCACACATTATTTCCAGTTAGATATTACAAATGAATAAGATGTATTAAATTCGAATGGTGGTTTTGTTATTATTATTACAGATGTATGATAAATCCCGGTTTGTGGGAATCGTGTCCATTCTTTTTCTACATTCAATTTTTTAAACATTCCGGAAGACCTGCCCATCTCCCACGTTACAATCTTAACACGCATAAACACCGCAAAATCCACTATTGACCGGATTAATCTGCAAACATCCCCTGGTGTCCACTTTAACAATTTAAAGCATGTAAATAATATGTAATGATAATTTCACATTGAAAGATTTTGTACTGTACCATTGTTTCTATAATGTTAGAGAGTTAATTGGTTTCAGTAAACGGAGCCAACATGATTTTCTAATTTCACATTAAATATTTCTTCAATTCTAATTAATATTGAGAAATGCAAGATACTTTATTGCGTCACTGATAATGTACTTTTAACGATAGATTAAAAAGCAAAACTTTAATGAATTTTTTATGTTTTTCTTATACTTCATAATTGTAGATAATACACTTAGATTTTAACTCACAACTTCCGAGTAACTACTCGTCGAGGAGTGTTTGCATCGCCAACGACCAGGTGAAAATTGCGACCAACCAGGACTCAAGCAGGTATGTCCCGGGTTCGAGTCCTGGTCCGTCGCAAATTTCACCTGGCCGTTGACGATGCGAATACTCTTAGATATTTACCACCAACCATGGTTTTTACATATTTTATATCAACTTAGTTCAAGTGGACAGTTTGAATTTCCCGCCACATCAACTAACTTAGTTCAAACTCGGTTCATACGACTGTACAAAGCCCCTCCGTGGCAGCGTGCTTGCTCATCACCAGGTTCAAATCCCGGTGGGGCGAGAAAAAATTTGTAGCTTTTCACATTAATGTCCCAGTTCATATAGCTGTGATTACTGAAAAGCGAACCTTCCTTCCTTCCTCTATACACCTCCTCCTAGTATCAATAACTCTAACTGTAACTAACTACTCCTACTAACCTCCTAAACTCAACAAAGCGGCCCACTTACTAACAATAGCCTACCACCCACCTCGTACCTCCCAATCGCTCCATGTCGATAAGCTTCAATAGCAAGCTACATTTCCCATTTTACAAATACTGTTCTAACATTGTGCCATCTCCGGCAAATTTTACTGTCCGCCAGACTCTTAGTTCTCGTACGTCACCAACAGTAACGTAAATTGCGCCACAACAATAAAATTTCAACTACACTTTAGTTTTATTTACTTCCATTTTTTAAGACACAACTCGTCGCTTTCAAAAAATGAGAAAATACTTGTATATTTAGAGAAAAAATACAAATGAACATGTTTAATGTTAATTATCATAAACTGGAATTCGGAAGTTTGGGAGAAATAACTAAGTAGTTTTTTACGTTAACTTCTCTCCTTCGATAATACATTGAACAAATATGAGTCTTTGTTGAGTGTTGCATTTAGCCATTCGCATCTTTGTTAACAACGTAGCTTAGACTGAATCTCATGTCCTCTAAATCCCAGGAATTTAGAATTTTCTGAAATTTGAATGAAACAAGGACGTAGTTGTGAAGTTTTTGCTTTTAAATCTCCCACTTCGAAGAGGAACTTGAAGGATCCTGACAAATTTTTGGAGTGGGTCTTCCTCCTTTTTCTACATAATTCATTACTGACCTACAAATTTAACCAACTGAATCATTTTCATATTACGCATATACAACAATTGTAAATTTAAAAATATACACACGTACAAAAGAAAGTTTGTTTGTGTGTTGTGTCTAGGTGTCCGCCGCATAGCGCAAAGGCAAATGACTAAACGCCTCGAAATGTTGAGCTCGCATTCTCCGGGGTGAACCCAAGTGCACCATCGAGATATTTTTAGATATTTGAATTTAGATAAGTTTTAATTGAACCTTTAAAAAATTATTGCATAGAACAGAGACTTTGAGACCCGGAGCTTCGAAATTTGGTTCACATGTTCTCTAGGATTGGTCCCTGTGGTCCTGCGAACGAGTTTTTCGAAATTCAAAATTGAATTTCCTTTTTTTAATTTTGAGATTTGTTTTATCAGTCGCGCTGCGATGAGACAGGAGCTTCGAAATTTAGTAGAATCGTTCTTGAGGGTGCACTGAAGAGAGAATTTTCGAATTAGACTTTTCTTCTTTCAATTACAATATATATGCCCCAGGGGCTAACATCTAGTAAGTACGTGTTTAGCGAACACGGGGCCGCGAGCTGAGTCTGGCATTACTTCCACTTACTTGTACCATGCTCCTTCCTTTCTCTTTTCTGACCTCCCTTGGTCACCTCTTCTCTTTTCGATCCCGACGCTATCAAGGGTAGGGTATCTTTCATTTTCCTCATTCCTCTCATTTCTTGTCCCCCCCTTATTCTTTGTCCCCCCCTCATGGTATGTGCCTCCCTCATTTTTTGCCCCCCTCTCCATTTGGTGTATGTTGTGAGATATGTTTTGGTGTGTTGTAGATCAGGAGGGTTTTTAGTGGGTAGGGTTGAATCATTCGACGAGTCCCACACGCGGGGAGTCATGTTGGCTCTCCCTAGTGCGTAACTGTATTTCCAAAATTCAGCACACCCGTATTATAAGGTGTGACGAAGAGCAATATTTTCGAAATTTGAATTCATGTATTTTACACATACATCAATGGCAATTTAGAAAAAAATGCTGTTCAAAAATTGATTCCTTCACGCTAGCAAAGGAGCGGGTTCAGCTAGAACTGTATAATATTTATACGGGATATATATATATAGAGTCTATATCTAGGTTAATGTTCTTTTTTATTGTCCAATTTTTCTATTTTTTACACACCATCAAAATTTTCTCTCGTTCGTACATAAATCTTTTGCTGAAGCTGTAGACTTATCGCCTCACGTTTCATTATCAAAAGTACACCCTTAAATTAGATTATCCTCGGGTATGAGTCCCCATAAAGATTCGAAGTTTTGGTATTCCTTTATAATCGTAACAGCGGGAGAACATTCAGAGGTTTACGGAATATAATACTTCTTAGTCCATATACATTCTTCTCATTCTTACATTATGAACTGTGAAAAGAAAAATTCTGAGACATTATACGCGTAAGAAATATCATTTTGTAATATATTGATAGAAATTAACACATCGTGTTAACTTTTTTTATATTAAAATATAAAGAATGCTATTGGGTAACGGGCAGGCCTTTTCATCTTTCGTTATACCCCGGTATGATCTCGACAAATAAAATTATTTACAAAAAGTGTTTTTGTATTACCTTAATATATCTGAGAATCCAAACCGTTTCTGCGAGAAATTAGATTCTCGAAAATATTTTATGTCTTTAAATACCCTCTAAGGATAGGAGACATTTCTGACCTCGTGAATATTATATTCAAACATATTTTCTTTGAAGCTTAATCAAGTACTTGCGATACACCTTGTTACCTACAATTCATCAGTCTAAGTATTACAATGGAAGTATCATCAAAGGTTATGGTTGGACAGCAGATTATGAAACTCAGGTAGTCGGAGTTCCAAGATTGAGACAACATCGTGTAAAACCTAGTAAGTATTCATAAATAGTTTAGCATTTAATGATTTTTTTCCTTTATTACATGAATTATCAATATTGGAAAAATATTGCGACTTGCGCCATTTCATTATATCATAGGAGACCTGAACGGTATATACTAATTTTCCAATCTATGTTCTTTTATAACCAGATAAGAACTGCCCTGTGGTTAAGTATTTCCAAGGAAAACTCAAATGTACTTCGGAATACTCAAGGGACACAGCAGATACGAACGATTATGGAATTAATTGGATTTCTTTCGATAGTGCTGATTGGAAAGAACAGTTATTTTCCGAAAGGGCCAAACAACCTTGGAGATATCAAGAGACAAAAGAAATAAGAAGTCATATCAGAGAAGGTATATTTTATATCGTTCATTAAAAATGATGATCTAAGATAGTTATTTCTTTATTTGATATATGGAAATATTACCATATGTCTGGGCTGAACTTTTCACGTTTCTTCGTCTTTCTTAGAGTTACGGGAACATTTTTGTATTTTCAGTAATCTTGGCTTTAAACTTAGACATATCGAGGTGCAAAAACTAATTTAAAAAAACATTTGACCCACACTGGATAGTCGCCAACGAATAACGACTTATTATTCAATTGACAATTGTTCAAATATTTGTAGTTTATGGAATGAGGAAATCAATGTACTAATATTATATCACATCATCATCGTTATAATATTAGAAAACACGCAAGTTTCATTTCTTACACGGCCCGGGATGGCACTCGTAGTTGCACTGAATGCTCAAATTCTAAATATAGTTTCGGAATGTTTTTCGAATTAATTCCCGCTAAGAAATGTGAGTAACGTCCCTATGAAATATATATACAACATAAATTATAAACAATAACATTTCCAGAAAATTTCTACTGAATTATTTTCAATTTTCTGAATGTCTCAGTCAGAATACTTGTCGTATTCCATTTTTCTTTTTATAAAACTCTTACTTTTTGTAAAACACGGAATACCAACACATTTTAATCATAAGGCATTTCTGCAGTCATTAAATTTATGATTGCCTAGTCCTTTTTGCAAATGCAAAATGTTCTTGCGGATAAATCAAACTGATATAATAATACGTTTAAAATAGTAAATTGTAAAAACATTGTCTACCGCACAATGTACGGTGACGCACATTAATATAATATTAAATATTATAAACAAAATAATAGAAATAATTTACTATAATGAATATGTACGCATTAAATTGCAAAATACTGTGGATAATATTAAAAATATATCAATTATTATACAAATTACTAACAAAAAAAACAAGCATTTTGAAAATATTTTTGCTTCTTTATCCGTTTTAGATAAATAATAATAGAATTAGTGAATTTTTATGAAATATTTAAGAAACATGAAAATAATTGAAAAAAATTATTTATTATTTATTTATTTATTTTATGCCTTTTGGCAAAAGGAGGTTCAGGCCATAGGGCCAGCTCTTCCACCTAACCATTGGACTTGGGTAAGAGAATTTGAAAGGAGAAATGTTGGGTTGCCAGGGAACGTATGGTACCGAACCGACATTTTCCTGGAGTAGGTGAGGGAAACCCCAGCTGAAAACCTCACCTAGTTCAGCCGAACAGGGTTTGAACCGGCACTAGTGCCCCAAGTGAGTGTCTTAATGCCACCTCCTTTGCACAAGTTTGTATTAGCATAAACAACGAGAAAAAGTCAGCAAAGTCAGCAAATAAACATTTTTGACCCAAGGTCAGTTGTAGATTGCGAAAAGTTACAACAAAATCTCTTAATTTAACAATTAGTATGTTTTCATTGAATTGCAATTTTGATACAATCTCCATAACTTGTTTCTAGAACAGTTTCAAAATGTTGGTGCCTTGTAATCTAGTGACTCAATTTTTCCCCTGATAATTGAAACGATGGTAATTACGAAATTAATGTTTTCCGGTGAGAACCCCGGACCGGGGAGTATTCCAGATCCCTCTGTACCCCCAAGTACCGCTTCGTGTGCTCTAAATATGCTCTGCTACGTATGAAGTAGGTTATGTATTATTTTTGTCTATAGATTGGGTTACATAAATTTTCAGTTTTTACTAATTTACTATAACCAGTTACGGTAGTTAAAGTATAGTACCAAAGAAACTTTAATCTGAGAATTTAGTATTCTTTATTTGGGATGCGCCGTGTGGGTATCGGTTCACTTTTTACCAAAAAAAATAATACACGAGGCAGGAGGTCAGAACATTTGGTGACCTAAACCTCGCCTCATCCAGAAAACAAGTCATGCAGTAAATAATACAGTTCAGTATTGCAGTGATATTAACTACAATGATGACATTCAGTAAAAAGTAAATTTTTTCTTCTCTTTTTTTCTCTTCCAATCTCTCTATTTTTCTCGAATATAAAACTTAATGTAAAAAAGGATATGAAGTACGGTACATAACAATATTGTTCAAGAAAGAAAGATTTTTTGCGTGTGTTTCGCGATATCACTTTCGAGGAGGAACAGCTCTTTGTTCAGTCTTTTATTTTTCACTCACATTCTCAGTTAACTCAAAAAATTCTATTGCAGGAGAAATTGCTCACTATCCTGGAGGTGGATACATTGCCAACCTAGGCATGACTCGAAACAATTCTAATCTTGTTCTCGATTTCTTAGAGAGACATAATTGGTTTGATGATCGGACTAGATTTGTTGCAATTGAGTTTACTCTTTATAATGCAAATGTAAGATTATTTAATGTTGTGACGTTGACCATAGAATTGGGTTCTTTGAAATATGCTAATACAAGTATTTCAAAAACGTCGTACTCTGTGAGTAAATCTATCATGTTTTTATACACTCGATGTTAATTATTTATATGTAAGCTACGAGTAACTATCTTTTATTTTTCAGATAATGACGGTGAGTTTATTCTTCTCGCTAGATACAACAAAAGTCAACTTACTTTTGGCTTTTGCATTCTTCGTTCTTATATTGAGCATTTTTATGTTCCAACAATTGCAATCTATGCTACAAATTTCCGTCAATGCACACTTCTCAGAGATGTGGAACTTCATTGATGTAATCCTGGTGTTGCTTACCCTCTCAAGCATTGGTGTTTTCTTTGTTCGCAACGTGTATGTAACAAGTTTACTTCAAGAGCTTGAAGATGCTTCCTACAATACGTTTGTAGATTTCTATGGAGCATGTTACGTAGATTATGCATTAACGTATGTCACGGTATTTCTGGTTTGTCTAACGTCAGTGAGAATATGGAAATTGCTGCGCTTCGCCGAATATTTTCAAATGTTTGAAACAACATTGGTGCACGCAGGACTTCCTATCTCGACTCACATGTTCACAGTCTTTATAGTACTAGGAGCTTTCTCTGTTTTCGGTTATATAGAATTTGGGGGAAATATGTATCCCTTTCGCACCCCTATGTCAAGTTTGACTACTCTTGTATCAACTACAATCGGATTTGACTATGAATTTGATGTCGATGACTTATTCGATGTTCACACGACAATAGGACAAATATATTGCGCACTGTTTGCGGTAGCTTTGATTATATATTGTATTAACATGTTCATAATTGTACTAATGGAATACTTCTCCGATGCAAAAAGAACTATTCGGAAAAGAAAAGCAAAGTATAATTTACTGAATTACTTTGAAGACGAATATCACTATTTCTCCTCATTTTACAAAAAGAAAAAAGAAAAGTCGCGGGATAACAAGCAAAGATTGAGCACGGAATCCGATGAAAAGTCAATGAAATTAGTTCCAACCTTTGAAGGAAATGAGAGAGTGAAAATAACTAAATCCTCACAGAATGTTGAAACCCAAAATGAAGCTGTGGACAAAGAGAAAAATATTGAGTCACAACTGATAGCTATGAAAGTTATTTTAAATAACTTGCTTATTTTAATAAAAGATGGATCAAACAAAAAAGATAGACTAAATAAACGAAAACGTGAACAGAAATCAAATATAAACTGAAAAATGTAAATTAATTAATACTAAATAGCATCATATTTCGAGTGATTTTTGGCATGATGATCATATTTCATACAGCATTGCAGAAAATATCACACATAGAATGATACTATAAATTAGTTCCAATGAGTTTGTGATTGTGTCATCAGTTACATCAAACTTAATTGCTATTAGCATTGCTGCTGGTATGAATTAGAAGATTTTATGCGTGAAGTACTTTCACACTTGGAAAAATGATCATATGATCCATACTTATGTTCCCGTATTGAAGTCTGCATCAGTGCCACAACATAAAGCACGTAGAAAGCGATGAGGTTACAATGAAGGATATTCGGTATATAATCTAAGTAAACATTTTCCTATGAACGTTTGTATTGATGTGCGTTCAGTTAGAAGAATGTGTTAGTTATCTTTAATAAACTAAATTTTCGTTTATTTTGGGTGACATTTTATTAGTCTACTTAACGATTCGTAGATAAAGTATATCAGTGTGCACTTCGATTCCAAGTTATTTGGTAGATGTCCTCACAATGAGCTATATTTAACCAGTTCTAGTATAAGTTCGGTACTTCCATCGCGGATGGCTGCTAGGCCAACACTAAACGGCAGACATAAGCGGGGAAGATTGGAGTCGTTTTTGAGAAACATTCAAAAGAAAACTTTGACCTTCATGTGAAGTACCCTTTCTTTTAAAGTAAAAAAATATATAGCAAGTGCGTCGACAACAAGTAAATTCTACCGTAAATACGAATTAAGTTAATTCATCAATTTACTCAGAATCGCTGCGCACAGATGGACGGACGTATGCCAAAAACCACTTTTTCAGAATTAAGGATCGCCAAAACTGATATTTCCGTCGAAATATCGCTTTCGAATTTTGTCACGATTGCAATATTTTCTATATACTACGTATATGAGAAAGTAAAAGAAGTACACGGAAATCTACAATTGTCAAAGGCTGGTTTTATTTTTCTCCTAATGACAACTTATCATTGCAAAAAAGACCATATCATTCGCGAATCGTTCCATATAATTCCCTCTCAAACGATGTAAAAGATATAATTAAATTGAATCTCTTCAAATCCGTGATTAAAAGTTACCTACTGCACCATTGCTTCTACAATACAAAAGTTAGAAAATTCATTGATTACAACAAAAGTTAAAGTGGATTTCTATTTCCCAGCAAATATTAATTTTTTAAATTATACTTTTAAATATGTCGGTTGTACTTTATCACACTATTATCATACGTACATTCAAAATAAATAATTAAATTTCAAAACTGTTTTCATGCGTGTTATTTTTGTTTCTTATTATTCATATAAATTTAGTTTTATCTGTACTCAACCTTGGCACGGTTGTGTCCGTTAATCCTGTAGCCCCATCCTGATCCGGGTTTTTCATCTGGTAGAGGCGGATTTTATATACACCACCTCTAAACTCTTGCATCTATTGTTCGAATTTTCTGCCGTTAATCTGACCGACACCGATATTATTGTTTTGTGTATTTATAGACCTCAATAAAATCTTGACATATTTTTTCGGAACTTCAAAATTGTTTTAAAACATATTACATATAAATCTACTAAATATAGTGGTGATTTCAACGTCGATTTCCTGAGTACATCCGACTCTGCACATTCACCAATTAGTCGATTCAAGAATCTTATCGACTCCTTCAACCTTATTACTACGATAAACGACCCCACTCGCCTCTCCAGTTCATCACAAACATTGCTAGTTAAGATTATCGTCAACAATGGAATCTAGTATTTCTCTGATGTGTTTACCGCCGGACTCAGCGATCACCTTGCTCAACTAAAACCACTTAAAATGCTTTACAAATTTTCAAGAGAGTTTAATGACACAAATCAATTTATATTTATAAATTATTTGCGTGAAGAAACATGGAAAGATGTTTACAATTGCCAAGACACCGATGACAAATTCAATGTATTTATCTCAATATTCCTAAAACATTACTACTCTAACTTGNAAGACACTACTGACCTTGCCGTTGACGAGCCCTAACCCCCCGCCAAAAAAAAAAAAAGAAATACAATAGATGGATCACCCAAGGGAAAAGAATTTCTTCAAAAAAACAAACGCCCTCTGCATTATCTTTCAAAACTCCATAACCAACCACCCGAATAACATGATTATTTTCGTAAATATAAGACTATTCTTCGAAAAGTAGTCTATCCAGATAAAATTATGGAAAACGACAGGCAGGTACTAAAATCGAACAACTGGACGAAAGCCATGTGGAATGTTGTTAAAAATCAACTTCTGAAATCACGAAGAAAATATTTTTCTACTAAACGATGGCAAAATCGAATCAAATCCTCAGGACATCGCAAATTCGTTTAATTCTTACTTCTCAGAAATAGGTAAAATAACGAACTCAATATCTCCAAATCAATGTTCTCCGATTATATCCACCCACGTACCCAATTATATGTTCACTTCCGAAACTAACGCTTGTGAAGTATTGAGAATCATCAGCTCATTAAAAATATTTTCAACAAGCATAGATGATATACCCGAGTTTATAGTTAAATTTTCGTCCCACATTATATTAAATAAATAAATAAATATTTTTAATAGTTCTTTATCGGAAGGGGTGTTTCCTACCATATTTAAGAGAGCTAAAGTGAAACCTTTACACAAGAAAGGAAACAAACTTAATGTTGGAAATTATCGACCAATATCTCTACTTTCTCAAAAATCCTTGAAAAATTGTTCTATAAGTGTCTTCTAGATTTTTTAAATAAAAAAATAACATTCTCTCTGACGACGAACACGGTTTTTGGAAGTCCTTTTCCACTACAAGCGCTATATTTTCTTTCATAAACGATGTTACCGCATCTCTTGACCGTGGAGAAAATCCTCAGGGTGTTTTTCTTGATTTATCCAAAGCATTCGATGTCATCGATCACGAAATTCTCGTTTCCAAATTGCATTCATTAGGCATTCGTGGACTTCCACATCAATTGCTAACTTCTTATTTAAAAGATAGATATCAACAGGTCGAAATATCCTACACTAAAAAAAAGTACTTCAGCGTTGTCTTCAGAAACAAAGTCACTTACTTGCGGAGTACCGCAAGGTCCTATACTCTTTATTGTATGTGAACGACATGTCATCCTCCACATCAGATTGCAAAATGGTTCTTTTTTGCTGATGACACTAATTTACTATGTAAACAAGCCAACGCTCAAAAAGATTTGTCTAACCTTCCGGCTTGATTCCATGCAAATCGCCTCATTGTGAACACTGACAAAACAGTGTCTATGTCATTTCACAATATTATCACAAATTCTTTTCCCCGTGTTTCTCTTTCTTTAAACGGAACACAATTAAAAACTGTTACAAATACAAAATTCTTAGGTCTCCATATTCAAGACAACCTCAAATGGAATTGTCACATTGACAATCTTAATTCCCAATTAAGCAAATTGTGTTACGCATTCCGAATCTTAGTTAACGTAGTTAGTCGACATATTTCTCGTTGCGTATATTTTGCAAACGTTTACTCCTATTTACGTTGCAGCATTATATTCTGGGGCAATTCCAGTCAGAGCATTCAAACTTTCTGAATTCATAGAGGAATATGCATCGTCCTAGGGTGTCAACCATTCTTTGCCAAAAAGAACCATATCATTCAGGAATCGTTCTGTATAATTCCCTCCCCAAAAATATGAAGGATAATATGAAACTGGATCTTATCAAATCCGCGGTTAAAAACTACCTCCTGCACTAGTGCTTCTACAATGTAAAAGAATTTATTGATTTTAATAAAAGTTAAATCCGTCTTGTACTTTATCACGCCATTGCTGTAGCACTTTTTAAATAACTTATAACAATTTCAAAAACTATTTTATTTCAAAAACTATTTTCTTGCATGAGTGTGTTGTCTTAGGATTCATATTAATTTAGTTTTTTGTGTACTCAACCTTGGCGCGGTTGTGTACATTAATTCTGTAGCCCCATCCTGGCCCGGGTTTTTCTCCGGTTTTCCTTCGGGTAGAGGCGGATTTCTTATACAGGTTCTCTAGGCTTTTGCCTAGGGGCGCGTTTATTGAAACAAGAAATAGTGAATTGTGTTATTTCAATACTTATGATTTGTAAACACTACTATACTCAGAATAATCTATAGTTCGATAATAATTCGTACATGTAAAATATATTTTTTGTGTTAAATTACAAACATGTTGATATTCTATTAGTACTATAACTTGTAGGTAACTTCTTATCTTATCTAGGAATTTCTATCCGCCTCTGCCTTAGGGCCCTCGATCGGAATTGATGGGATGGACCTTTGCTTGCTTCTGGAGAGTAAATTAGTTTATTGTCCTCCACGTGGCCATATGCAGTTTGTACTGCTTTTTTGACAATAAATTTATTTATTTTGTAATAACTATATCGAATTTAGAGTTGTTTTATAATTATGTTTCACAAACAATATATTCCAGATCTATAATTTGATAATAATTGTGGATGAATTGAAAGTTACAATGAAATATGTTTTTTGTGCTTTATTAAATACAAATTTGTTGGTACTCTGTTGATATTATAACACCAACTTTTCATTCTTGTCAAATTTTCAATCCGCCTCTGCCTTAGGACCCTTGATCGGATTTAATGGGGTGGTCCCTTGTTTGCTTCTTCCCAGAGAGTAAATTAGTTCATTGTCCTCCACATTATGATACACAGTAAATAACTACTTTTTTGCCGATAAACTTATTATTCATCTATAAAGTTGGTTAAAACAGAATTTGAAAATCATGAAATTATGTACCTGTGTGTGGTAAATTCTTATTCAAATAAGGAAATATTTCCTCAATAAATATAAATACAGGGATATCCTCTTTTCATAGCTTCTTCTGGAGATAATTTATAATGATCATCGAGGAGCGGTAAGTACCATAGAGGAATGAGGAGGCTTCATGACACAGGGAAGGGTATCATATTAATCTTTTTTCTTTTTTTTTTTCAGAGGAAATTTCATTTTTTTTTAGTTCTCCTGATTCATAGAACTTGAATAATACATAATCAATCTTGAAAATAATTATAAAAATAGGACAAGTCAGTAAAATTAGAGGTGCAAAACACTTTCCCATATGTTTCCCAGTCTGAACTATTATGTTGCGAAAATATGGAGTGGAGATGTCGGATGCGATATTACGTCCATCTGTTTCTGAATGTTAAGTTTCTGTCCTGGCAACAGTTTGATGAGGTATCATCAGACACTTCACCACAGAGTCAGACACAAAATACAACTATTCACTGCAAAGAATCTCAGTATTCACTATAGGATTTCTCATGTAAAAAAAAAAACAAAAAACACTCCAGACGATTTGAGCAGAGATCAGCTAAGAAGACCAAATTTAAAAGATGACAATCATAAACCAACCTTGGTACTTTTTTATAATTAGAAAATTAAACTTAAATTACATTCATATTATAATATTTTATACAACCTTTTAAGTAGTTATGTATTTTGTAAATTTACTTTATAATTCAAATAAAACAACAAATAGTTGCATAAAGAATTGTCTAAAACCAAATAAAACTTATCATAAATCATATTTGCTTCCAATGAGAGAATACAGAATCAAACATATTAAATCATGGTTCTAGCTTTCATGAGTCTTCCGTAACTCATGAAACCACTAAAGTGCCAAATTGAGTATCAGTATTAATCCCATAGTTCTCATTTCTTTCCCATCACCCACCACAGACTCTAAACAAATACTCAGGATACATGCATTCCTTCAGAACCCTCCTCCACAATATTTGATCCCCAACTTAATCTGCTCACCTTGGGAGCAGATTTCTTAATATAAATATAATTTTGTAATGTGTAATGCATTTTATTCTTGCATAGTCTCAAATTGTTTGTCTTCAGATCATTTTAATAACATCAAGTGTTGTATTCTACATAACATTTTTTAAATACATTTTCACAATTGTAACATGTTTTTCATGGTTATAAACAAAGCTTATATTTTGTAATAATTTTCAACAGAAAAATCTTTCAGTTATTTACAAAGCAGAAATCAGTAACATCAAAATATGTACCTTAGTACATTATATTGGATTCTTTTACAAACCTTTTGCCTCAATAACAGAAATAAAACCATTTGTACTCTAATTAAAGGTTGATTCCCATCATTTCTTCTCGTGTTCCAAGTAGGTAGATGATGACCACCTTCCCTACTTCAATTTTTTATACCATCTGCAGAATATAAGGAAGTTATTTCACTTAAATATAGACTCCACAGCCTCTGCTGTTGGTTGTCCATGATGACGTGAGACACAAGATAGTGTGAAGTGTTGACCTCACTCTTGTGCAGCAGCAGTAGTCTGAAAGGGGAATCGAGTTCCTCAACTTTCGATGTGGATGAGAGAGTGACACCGAACTTAGCTTCCCCTTTCAGACAACCCGAACACGAGACCACTGATTCTATTTATGTCCATGCTCAAAATATCTTGCTAAATTTTTTTTTTTTTGGACGGGGGTGGTGGTAATAAGTCATTAGAACTTATCTTTCTTCTCATGCAATATAGCTCTGTAGTAGCCCAGAAGTGAAGCCCATTCTTGCCAAAACACAAAGACATTACAATCCTCACTTATAATTACTTTAGTCATATTTTAAAATTAATACTGTCAAATGTCAAATCAGCATCGTATCTTAGCTACCACTTCATTCTCACATATTTTCTGTAGATAATGAGACTTGAAAATTTACAAGCACAAAACTACAGGAAGAAAGGAAAAATGTAATTAAGTATTAAAAATACAACCGTTCTAACCACCTTTATATCAATATTTAATAAAATCAGAACGTTAGTCCAGTATTTTTTCACAACTTATTGACAAAAAAGTAATGCTTTAATTCATGTCAAGGATGATAAAACCTACTGTGCACAATAGAATATATACAGTTCACATATGCTATACGTAGCAAGAAGAGTTTATTATTAATATTCCAAACATGAAGCTTAAAACAAAGCACAATAGAGGTGATTTCATTACATGCAGCAGACTGTTATAACAGATCCACTATAAATTACAAGTACAAAACTTAAAAAGGACTCAGGCTACTTAGTACCTAATATTACAACAATTTGTATAATACATATCAACTGCTAGCCCCTTCTTCTCTCCATAAAACGCTCTTTAACTTGGAAAACAAAAGGTACACAAATGTTCACCCAGAAGCACATTTCTCTTAACAACATAACCCTGAATCCATAATATGTATATCTGAAACTGTAAACATTTTTCAGTACAATACACGTCTGTTCAGATAAATGGAAGAAATGTTAAGAAATTACAAAAAACACCATTAATTTGCATAGTCCCTAGTCATTAGTGACAACTGCAGGTGTATTTGCTATCAAGATAAACAATCATTGTCACAAAATGAAGTCCCACACAATTTAATGTTTTCAGTAGAAAAATTAAACATAAACAATAGTTGGTACCGAGATTGATATCATAGTGCTACATCCTTCAAATCACTTGGAAGTTCGTTTTTAGGATGTTTGTTTTCGAAATGTTGCCTGTAAGTTTTAGGGTCTGGCATCTGGGCCTGAAAATAAGAAAATATTTTAGTTAAAACTAGGTTTCAAATTCAACAAAAATATATTCATTTTACACAACACATTTCACTCTTTTTCACAGAACATCAAAAATGAAAAAAAAAATCTGTGTAAGGCCCATAACAAAATTAGAACACACAATACTATTACATTCATAATAGAATTATGGATATAGTCAACAGGTCATGTAATTAATAAAAACATATTAACATCATAGATAACATTTTCAAGAAACCCTATAAACTCCAGTAAACATTAATTGTGTAATTGAATTACTTTTTAACAGCTGGTAGGGCCCAGCACTCAAAATTGTGCCATTTTTCATTACATTTTTTTCTTTTTTGAATATTTTATAAAAATGAGAACACATAAAACTTTCACACTTTTCATCCCAGCTATTCCATTAATACTGATAAGAAATTTTACAATTCAATTCTCATTTTAATCCATTCATGCATTTTTCTCAAGAGATGGCTGAAAGTGGTA
Source organism: Laupala kohalensis (assembly GCA_002313205.1). Classification (NCBI taxonomy): domain Eukaryota; kingdom Metazoa; phylum Arthropoda; class Insecta; order Orthoptera; family Trigonidiidae; genus Laupala; species Laupala kohalensis. The sequence continues at coordinate 311,734 of NNCF01128550.1, read as the reverse complement.
CCAGGATACTGAAATGTGATCAGATTCCACTACATAACATATTTTATTCCTGAATGGCTTTTATTGATTTTCTTCAACTGCATTAAATTTTCATTTCACTTTGAACAGTTAAAAAAAAATTTTTTTTAATAGAAAGAACAAAATTAATCCATTTGGTACTGCAAAAATAACAATGAACTAAAATTACATTTTTAATGATACAACATAACAAAACACACACACATTTTCTAATTTTAAAACAAATGTTTAAAACATACTACAAACAATTGGGTGTAGCCAATTGGATCTTCAATCATTTAGTGCACACACATCATTTCTGGAAGGATAAAGAACAAAAATTGAATTATAACTTTCAAGTAAAAATGTAAAAAAACACAATAGGCTTTTAACCATCTGTAGTTCCAACCCCTCCGATATAAGTAATGAGCCTTTTGGGCCACAGAGCAAAGTAGGTGGAAGTAAATTGTCAAACTCTCTTTTTTTCCATCATTACACACACAAGAAAATCCAGTCTCCAAAATCTAACAAGTCAACTTATCACTTTAGAAAAAGGTTCGAACATTTGTATTGTCCAATCTTATACATGTGTATTTAGTCATAATCAAAGTTGACAAGTACAATTTCAATACAGTAAAGATAAAACATTTGATGACATTCACAGAAGTAACATCAAGGCATTGGGTGATTTTAATGCATGGGTAGGAAAGCCAATATTCAGAATGAACGAACTGTAGGTAAACTAGGAACTACCAGAAAGAAATGAAAATGGATAATTTTTAAGAGTTCAGGGATGTAAAATTTAGTCATTAGAGGCACAATGATTTCTCAAAGATTGTCACAAGATAAGAGAGTTGCACATGATACAAATGGACTGGTCAAATTGTCCACATTTGTATTGAGTTAGTCCAGTAGGAAATCCTCAACAGAAGATAAAAAACCTCATGAGATGTAGTAGTTATTTCAACTGAAAATTTGAAGATTATAACCCCTTGTACAATATAAACTGCATACATAAGAAAGTAAAGCAGACGAATTAAAATGAAGAGTAAAAAAGTAAAATAATTTGAAAAGAGGAAAGAGAAAGACTTACATAACTTTTAGCAAAAAGAACTACTACAGGAAATATATAGATAAGGAAATCAAAAGATTGGAACACACAAAAAAATTCACAGAAATGTTACAAATCAAGTGGCTGAAGGTTCTTTTTACAAGACGTTGCTCTCCTATAGAAATAGTTTCATTGAAATATAGAAATTGTCATGGAGTTGTCCAAAACCTATAGATTTTAATAGCTCCAGAGATGCAAATTAGTGTTTGAAAACCATCTGTATGATAAATCACCATGCAGTTTATGAAGAATAGAAAGGCTTTTGGCCCAGATGTACTTGAGTCAGGCACCAACTATGGTAGATATACTCAAGTTGAGAAACAGAATGCTTTCCCTAAGACTAATAAAAGGAATTAATAAAATTCAAATGAGAAATATTGAGGTACATAAACTATTGATTGATTTTTTAAATGTTTAAAGAAAGATTTTTAAGTCGCAGCAAATCGCAGAACTTTAACACCTTCCAGTTAGATCAGAGCAAGCAAGATTTTGGTGAAATCACTCTTGCTAGATCACATTAATCCACTGGGGATAATTATAGAGCAACCAGTGATGTTCCAATCACCATTAATCTAACAATTTTAGATTCCCAGAGAACATTCCATTATACAATGGGGTGGTAAATATTTTCCTATCTTACCCAATATCTTAATATTACCAGTAACCTTAACAAAGTGGGTTATGAAAATTTCAAGTGCCAGGTGCTCCAAAGCTTTCTCCCCTTCTTTCTACTCTTCATTGTGATTTTAGATGTCCTCAGAATTTCCTACGACAGCAAATGAAGAAACTTGAAACTTCTCAAGAATATGGATTATCCAGACAACATATATTTGCAATTTAATACTGTGATATGCAAAGTAAATAGGAGTAAAATGAGGTAAAATGACATAAGAAAATATGCATCAACATTACTGCTGCAAGACCATTCAATCTAGTATCGGAATCGATAGAAGAGAATTTGATGATTATCTATAATAGGGAATACTGGGAACATATATTATTATGTGATATATATTAGGGTCTAGTCTAAGATTATGAAGCAGCTGGGAAAAATTTCCTAGCAAAGAAAGTTGCTAACAATCCAAGTTAGGGACGGACAGATGCACCTCTGCGTGAAAAGCTAATGTGAAAAGGGTTATAATTTTCTTAATTTCCCCTATTATTTGCAGAGATGTAAATTTAAAAGTATGAGTCATGAATGATACGGACAATTTCACAGAGCACCATTTGATAAGATTTAATCATTAACCAACACAACATCAGAAAATTGACAAACTGCAACAGGTAGTTCCAAAACCAACAGCTGGCCAATTTTCAGTGGGAACCCAGAGAAGCAAGACATGGTTCTTTCGTAAACGATGAAAAAATTAGTAAGCCAGAACCGTACTCAGTATTATTGCCCTAATGTCAAATGCAAGAAGAGTTTATGAGAACAACCTTTAATATAATTTCATCCATATTTAAATCATTTTTTGCAATCAGTGTTATAATAAACATTTTAACATATTTTTCAGTCTTATTAGCCTTGTGTCATAGCTAATCTTGATAAAAACCTTTTTCGATATCTTGATATTTGGAAGATAATCAAGGTGAAATTTCTCACTGAATCACCCTGTATACAATAAATTTTTCAGAGTATTTTTCATATTCAAAAAATACATTTCTAATATTTTTTAGATTTTTTAATAAATTAGTCAAATTTAAATATTAATATATTATTTTAACTCTTAAAAACCAAGCTCTTTCAACAGGAACTAAAGGCATATGCAATACCCCAAGCCAAGTTTGGGTCTTTTCCCAGAAATTTTTTGAAAATATAATGCTTGAAAACTACCTGTAAACCCTTAAAATCCCTCACAGAAACTATGGTCACCACACCTTGATTTGCCAATGACCTGGACTGAAATCTAGGAAAAATATAGCATAAAAATTATAACCTTCAGTTTAAAATAGAATCATACAGATTAAAGTTTTTTGTTCTTTATTATGAAAACCAGTAAAAATAAATATTTGTTTAATTTTGGGGGCGGGGTCCACACATCTAGGTCACTGAAACCAGGTCTGTCAGACAATATTATAATACACACACATCATAATACAGGACACCACTACTCAAGGGCGAAGGAAAATATACACTAGCAACATGATTGCTTTGTCATTCTAACAGTATATATTTGATCACAATAAAACTCAAGTCCACAAAGTATTAGAGAAAACTGTAATTCGGCAATAGCTTCAAAAGTCAACCCTGTATTTTCAGCTCATCTAAAGCACAGAACAGAAAAAATATTTACTTCAATAAGGGAAGTATATTGATTCATGTCTTCCATAATTTTGATGAAAAGTTCTAATCATGGAATATCAGAAACGGTTAAATTAAGTACTAATCCAATTACGACTATTTCCAAAATTAATAATCAAATAGACTCTATACACTAAATATTAATTTTCCTACAAATTATTCATAAAAACACATATTAACAAAAACTGATGCAGATAAACGTTAAACCTTTCAATACACACCAATAAACGTCATTTTCGTCTTAAGAACGTACCTTGCACACAGCACAGACGTGGACAAGGGCAGCTTGAGCTGCTTTTCTCTGGTCATTAGCATTGTGTCCCTGTTGCTTCTTCATTTTCGCTTGTTTTTCAGCAGCTTTCTGCTGGGATTGCAATTTTTGCTGCCCTCGGGCCATGCTTGAAAAAGGGAAACAATAAATAAATACGAACAGCTCATAAAATCTTATTCGTCGTATGAATGACACCTTTTCCTACATTCCTACGAATTGCCACGTTTAATACACGTCTATAAAAGACAACCACCAATAATTCAACAAAATGTTGATCAGTTTGATGACACGAGACCAATCCAGTGTACTTCAATTTCTACGCTAAAAACACGGACAAGTTGAGGTGTTCACTTGGCATGAAATTGGTTCACAGTGTGACGCTTTGTTATGATTTTGCTGTATTGCACAACTCCGCTGGGACTGGTGAAATTTTACTTTACCGCAAATAACAAGAAGTGTGTACAATATACTTACTTAGAAGGCGATGTCCAGTACTACGTCTACCAAACAAAATTATTAATCGTGAGACGTATCACTAACTCCAGTCAAGTAACGAGTTTTTCTTTCTTAACCCAGAAATTTAGCCGGAAGTTAATCGACGTTAGCAGATCACTTAAAAGTCAAGATATCGGAAATTAAATGATAATAGTATAATAAAAATGTATTAATTTTATAAATTAAATTTTTTAAAGAAAATACATTTGTGACTGGGTTTTACTTTCTATGTTTCTGTAAATAAACAATTCCAACTACCGGAAGTGAATCACCAGCGCGTATCTCAAAATCATTCACATATTCGCTAAGAAGGTTAGGTCGGCAACAATTTCTAGGATACTTAATCAATGTGGGTTATTTTTCACAGTTTCTGTATGAAAACAAAATGAAAGGTTGTTGACCTTTAAATTAAAGAACAATTATTTAAAGTCCAAGGGTGGAACTACTATTATTTATCCTAGTAGCACTTGCTTGTGTGCTACTTTTTTCTCAACTTAATAGTCTCCAATTGTGAAATGTCCTAGTCTAATTGCTGGAAGTATGTTCTCTCGTAAGTGTTGTGTATGAAATACAAATTTTTAGCATGTTACCATTCAATATGTCACTACATCAAGCTTTATAGAATAACTACTTGTTACCATTTAAAATTCTTTGTGAAGCAAACCTGTTCCAAGAGATTTTGAGAATTTCTAAAATCTCGTTGAAACCTTGGAAATGTTTTCATGAGAGTGCAAGACTACAAGTGGAAAGGAAGTATCCGTTGCTCCCCGAGAGAGCGGAGAATTTACCAGGTAACTTTCACAAAATTTATTTATCTTCTTGAGACAGACAAACAAAAAGATATGTTAATTTACTTGGTTAGTAATTAGGTGCAAATAATTTTTTTTATTATTATTAATATAATAATATCTCAAAAATTTGGTTCTAATTTCTTGTTTTAGAGAACATTTTATTCTTATAATTTATAAACCTCTTATTGAATTAGTTTTCTATCTTGAGTACTATATGAAAGTTATGTAACTATTTATAAGGAATCTCAGGAATTAATTATTTGAATACCAGATTATCATTTATACACAAAAAGTGTCTTTCCTCATAAACTGTATTTTAAGGTTAGTTTTAATTGAGAATGTCTATAAAATAAATAATTATCTTTCCTTGAGTAAAGAAGTTTGTTTTCTGTACTATTTTTCAAAGAACAATGCATGTTTAGTTTTGTATTGTCATTTGTACAAATATTCATTCAAAGCTGTAAGTCATTTTTGACTTTCAGAAAACCATTCACTGAAAATGTTATTTGATTATTTTGATTATATTTAAATGTTATTTTTTGTCCTTAGTATCTCTTCTAAATGTTTTGTATTGCAAGATGGTAATGTTTTTATCTCACTGAGTGAAACCAAAGTTTAATAAGAATACCTTTTTATTTTATCAACTCACTTTGCTTACCGGGAGACCCCCAGACCCCTAGTTAGGGCTCCTCCTCATTAAACTCACTTGTGGGTTTCATTCCCAAGATAATCCTTGTGTCTCTGTTCCAGTGATGCTTCAAACATGTATGTTTGGTGGTTCTGACTACCGAGATGTGGTTTTTTCTGGACCACAAAGCATATAATATTTAGTCTAGTTTCTCTGAATCTTTAATTTTATGTATACTGAAGTATTTGTTTACAATGAATTGATAATATCTGTATATTCATGTACAATTTAAGTGTTGGCATATAAATAAGAAAATTGGTAAGTGTGTGTGAGTATGTATTGGGGTAAAACTTAGCTCCATCATCAGAATTACATATGTGTAAAATAATTCAGCCAGTTGTCCACTTGGTTTCTTGGTGCCTCAATCCCATTAAATTGAAATAAAATTGTTAGAGATTTGATGTTTGTGAACAGGAGTGACTGTTGTAAGTTGACACATTTGAGTTTAAGTTACATAGAATATTTCTTGATGCTGAATAAATCATGTTGTCACTTTTTTTTTTGTATGGAGAGGAATGGAAGTATTTCTTATTATGCTATTTATTGGTTTTTAACCAGCTATTAATAAATTAATTATCTTTTACCAAAAAGTTATGTTTATCTTTCTTCTTGTAACTTAGTGTTCCAGTATCCTGTTAGTAAAGAAACAGAAAGGAGAGTTTATGTGTGGGGCTTGGCTGAACATGGAGCTTTGGGAAATCAAAAACAGCTTCAAAAATCAAAAGCTATCAGAAGGTTTTTTTTTCGGCCTATTCGACTTCACTTTGGTGAGAAACACAAAGTAAGAACCATAAAAATAGATTTTCAATGTCATTGTCATGACAAACATTATTCATTATCCATTTGGAAGGTTACAGATGTTGCCTGTGGTTATGGATTTACAGTATATGCAGTTAATTCAAAGGATAAAAATAAAGTGTATGGGTGTGGCATCAATACAGATTCTCAGATAGGTATGTCTTCTTTAATTTTTATATTTATCAAAATGTCACAATAAATATTCCTGCTATTGTCATTTAACTACTATCAGTTCCTTCTATTGGAAGTTGGAAATAAATTCATCCAAAAAATATTTAGTGGCAATTTTAGTGCCTTATGAGTTTCTTTGGACCTCTATGCATACTTATCTGGAATTTGCAATCCAATAGTCACAAAACATTTAAATTTACTGTATCGTGTATGAATATTATAGTATTTGCTTTTTATCCATTATAGGACGTCATGTATTAAGAAAAAACAATCCTATGGGTTTAGTAGTTGTACCATTACCTATTGACATTCCTTTTAAGAATACTCGATCAGTAAAAATTCGTCAAGTTTCTGCTGGAAGAGCCCATCTTCTTATTCTTACTGACAGTGAAGGTGTTTATTCACTTGGCAATAATGCATATGGACAATGTGGAAGAAGAATTATAGAAAATGAAGATTATGCAGCTAGTTCAATAATTCACAATATCCCTCATCTTGATGGCCACAAGATTGAAAAAGTTGTGTGTGGTCAGGACCATAGGTAATATTTATTCTCATCTAACATTAAAATATGTTAATTGCTCATTAGTATTTATGTTAAGGTGATATTTAATTCCTGATATTTATTTTAGAAATATTTTGAATGAGATGTAATGTCTTTTCCAGTATTTTTGTGACTGACACCGGATGTGTATATTCCTGTGGTTGGGGTGCTGATGGTCAGACAGGATCTGGTCAATATTCAAATTCCATTCATCCCACTAAAGTAATTGGAGATATTGAAGGGGAAAATATCATTAAAGTGGCATGTTCAGTTGACTGTGTGCTTGCACTCAATGGTATGTGGTGTGATTAATTGCAGGGTATTTATCAGTTTTTTAGGAGTGCCATTGGCAAATTTTATTACATATAAGATTCTCATTCTGTAGCAGAAGAATAGAATTTTGTGTCAAGCCTTGCCTATACATATCTTCATTTTCACTTACATTTGGTACAGTAATGTGATTATTTTGTCAAAGTATTCTTGAAGCCAATTCATTCTTATGACCTTTTGCGAGTATTATTTCTTAAGGTATTGCTGGTCTTAGCCACAAGCAACAAAGCAGCCACTTCATGTGACGTGTGATGTCAGGGGTGGCATTTGATTACAAGCATTAGAAGTCTCACTTTTAGATTACCAGCAGTTCCAAACATGCAATCACTTTACCATATGGTTATGCGATAAATCACTAGTAATTGAAAGTGAAGGTCTTTAAAATACAGAAAACTGAGAAGGAAGAAAATATTTCACATTGATGCATTTTGTAATTTTGCAGATCTCCTTGTCTGATCATGAATAAATAATTACCAAATAAAAAAACATTGAAACAAGGCATTGAAAACTGATGACAATGTAGGGAAATTCAGCATGTACCTGGAAGGGTGGTGATGCAAAGGTTCATTGCTATTCCTACACAGCATCCTAAACACTGATGGAATTCATCGTTTTCTCAGGGACATCCACAGTGTGTTACCTGCACCATGGACATAGCCAGTGGGGGCAGCAGAAGGAAAAGGCCCTTGCCTCCCCTCCTAAATACTCAAAATCCAATATGAAAGTTAAAAAAATTGACATGAACACCATTCAAATTTTCTGGGTGTAAATCACACATCTGGTCAATACATTAACTACGAATCTAACATTTATTTTATTAATTAATAATATCTTATTGAATATTAAGTATGTGAAGTGATATCACCCCTTCTCTAGCATTTTCTGAAGTTAACATATGCAATCTATGCCAGTTTGAAGTATATCTGGCAAACTTTACAAGCTCTAGACTCTATGGTAGGGTTTTGTGTCACATTTCTGTTTACGTATTGCAGAAATTAGACTATGTATCTACTTTGCCTCTTAATTGTCAAGACCTTGCCCCCCTCCGCTGCCCAAAAACCTGACTGTGCTCTGCAGTTCTCGTAGCTGACAAAAATTTAAGAAGAATGTGATAAAGGACAATAAAAAGGAGACGACATCTTTTGTTAACATTACATAAATTAGATGTTACCAAGCCTGTACTGTAAAATGTAATTTTTCCTTTCAAACCCTCTGCTGAGATATGAGCCAGAGTTTGAGATTCAGTGAGTTCTGTGAATATTTCCCATCTAGAGAATATTTTCAGAGTCATTGGAGGACAGTTAGTGTAGTGGATGGTTCCTTAAGTGACTGAAATCTATACTTTCAATCATTCAATTATCATATAATAGAATTCTTTATGAATTATCATGGAAAATTGTATACTGTAGCATTGACACTAACCAACAATTAAGTGGCATCAATTCTATACTATGAAATCTTAAAACAAAACAATAATTTTTCATTAAAGATAAGGATTAAATCTGGAAATATAGTACATTCTTCCATGATTTGATCAATCTGCAAATACTTCCATGATTTGGTAAAATCTACATTAGATTACCATTGCTTTATTCGATTACCCCAATTCAGGATATTATTATTTATGTTACTGTTGCCTCATATTACAAATGAATAAATAATAACTCTATTGTTATACATCAATATTCCCTTCAATCAGTACTTCAAACTCTTACTGAGAGTCTTCAGTGTCATTTTCCTCAGTCTTTATTCATTTCAGATAAAGGTGAAATATTTGGTTGGGGAAATACAGAATATGGGCAACTTAGATCGGATGGTGGAAATGTTCAACAGAATAGTGCTATCTTTTTGACCAAAACTCTTTCTCTTGGAAAGTTCGTTGATATTGCAGCTGGAGGATCTTCTTGTGTTGCTTTAAATGGTGAGGATTTCGATTATCAAAAATGATTATTCTTGCCTTCTATGTTTGGATTTTATAATATATATTTTATTTTGAGGTCAACATATGAGATCATGTAAAAAATTTACAGATACTGGAGAAGTTTATGTGTGGGGCTATGGAATACTTGGCAAAGGTCCTAAAGTAGAGTCTACAGTTACTCCAACATTGATACCTTCAACTCTTTTTGGCAAAAATGAATTTGATCCAGAAACAAAAGTCATAAGTGTGAGTGCAGGTCTTGGACACATGGCTGCAATTACAAATATGGGAAATCTTTATACTTGGGGTAAAAATAGAGGTGGCTGTTTAGGTTTAGGACAAGTGGAAGATCAATATTTCCCTCTCCGAGTAAGTATATAATAAGTTGTAGTTAATAAATTGTTTCTTGAAAAAGCAAAAGTAGTGAAACCATGAAGATTTAATAGTCATACTATCTTGAGAGTGTTTGCTTAATACGAAATATCTTTGGCACAATGGCAATTACAATTTTAATTCTGTGGACCTTATTGATGTAAATTGAGTGCTGAGTAAAGTCACCTCAGAGAAACATGAACTAGAATCATAGAATCATTTCGAGATGAGTAGAGACGTAGGAGGAAATTTAGGAATAATCGTGTTTTGAATTCAATTTGTATTTTAAATAAATTATAAAAGAAATAACATGGAGTATGACATTTTTGACTAAGTTTCACTGGCTCTAAAATTGAAACTTGTATTATGTGGACAGTAAATGTCGGACTGCTAGTTTCAATTTTAGAGCCACTGAATCTTGGCCAAAAATATTGCACTACATGTGTGACATTTTTCAATCCCCATATTTAAAGGCTCCTAAAACATTGAATATTTTGTTTTATAATATAAACCTTTAGTTTTGTGTTAAATGAAACCTCTGTGCAAAAATTTCATTCTAATTAGAGATTTTTTTTTTCATTCTATTTGGAGATGGTAGGGCTCTAATGACCTTGATGTTGGCAAGCCCTAAAACCCCAAGGGAAAAAAAATTGGAGATGGTCAGGATGGGATGATTCTTAAGATAGGTACACTTGATGTGGAATTACCTTATTCCAAAGTCCAAAAAGTAATCAACAAATAAAACAACCCATTTTTTAAGAACAGACATATATTTACTAAAACACAAATAAATAAAATACAACTGATTGAGCCCATTGGTCTTAAGTTGTCATTTTGCCTGAGGATGATCAACAAAAAGAATTGAAACATATTATGTTATTTTATTTGTTTGTGTTGTAGAGTCTGTTCTTAAAAAAATAGAGTCAATTTATTTGTTATTAATTATGTATGCAGACAAAATATGACTAATCCAGAAAATAATCATTGCAATGATACCTCATTTTTGGCAATTGGTTAAAATTATGACACGAGCAGTTACAGATAATGCTTTGTAGGTTTAAGAAATTCCTTCATGAAATAAACAAAATCTTTGTGTACTTATTTATAAAGTGTCCAGAATTGATGATTGTCTTTGGATGTTCTATATCTTGTTGATCAGTTTAGATTTTTTGTTGAAAAATATCTCAAAAGGAATTTTTTATGAAATCTGATTTGTCTTTAAGTAGCAATGAAATATCATTGCATTTTAGTAAAACTTGCCTGCAGTTTTGTCAAACACTCCTGTGAAGAAATTTATTTCCTGAAAATTTTTGTGGAGAAAGAAGAAACAATCATAGAAATACTTCATAGCAGACAATCATTCAAATATCATTAATTAATTTGTCCATCCAATCCTTCCCCACCACCAGACATAGAGAGAATATTATAATGATATTTTTTATAAAGTATATCATTGTCACTCAACTAGAAAATATTTGAAAACAAAGACAATAAAATCAAAATGTAGAAATTATGAATGAAAGATACTAAAGATAATTTGTGTTAAAAATGACATTAATTTATTAGCATGTTAACTTATGGAAATATTTTATTATATAAAATATTTTATGAAGTTTTTAAAATTTGGAATAAAGCTATAGTCATGAAGGATCAGGAAAATTATTACATAAAGCATTTTGGGGATTTCCGCATATTTAATGTTATCTTCATCACATGCACATTGCATGGAAGTCCTTTTCTTTCTATAATTTGAACGCTCATCAATATATTTCAAGATTATTACTTTCTTCATCCCTTTAAATACAAATGTTATAGTGTAATTTCAATGAAATAATCATTTTTGAGGGAACACCAAAACTTGCTTATTCTCATGTTAATTATCACCTAAATTAAATTGTTTAAATCTGAATCTAAATAATCCTTGCAGGAATACACTAAGTATATAATTATGGCCAAAATGAAAAATATATTTCAATAACAAAACTTTTAAAAATTATATAAACTAATAAATATTTTAAAAATTTAAGTTTTTTTAATGAAAAATTCAATGCAAGTTATTCCTACTCACAAAATATTTATGTATGGAAATGCTTTAAATGCAGTTTTAAAAAGATTTTTTTTTCACTGAGGGACCTGGACAGCTTGGTATGGCCATTCAGAAAATCAGGATTTGATTTTAGGTCTATTGTGGTTAAGATTTCCTGAATACTACATTTTATACTAACGAGTTGAATATACAAAAATTATGAGAGCAAAATGTTTTCTATTTGTAAAAAATTTTATCTAGTTGTCAGTGACTGTTATTTTCTTCAGATTTCTTTGATTTAAATAATATATCATCAGACTTATCAATGATGTTAACTGAATAATCAAGATAACATTATCCACATAAGAAATGTAGCTGCAATAGGTAATGAGGCTCTGTCCCAAATCAATCCAAATATTGTTAACCTAAAAGCATTGAGATGATAACAAAAAAAGGAGGTAACGCCAAAAGTTAAATTACTGGAGAAGAAAACAAAACAATATTTTGAACTGAGGAAGAACAACTAAAGAATTTAATCTAGAAAATTTGTTTCTTTTCTAATTCCCTCGGTCAGTACAGCTCACTGGGTAGAGCACTGAGTTGCTGGCATAATGGCCAAGGTTTTATCCCAAGAGAAGTGGGGATTTTTCATCACACCTCAGGCTGACTGAGAAAATTAGAGAAGAAATAAATTTTTCAGTGGGCTTGGGAGTCAGTCTGGATGTTCCCATCTCACTGGGGATCAAACCAGCCAACCATCCAACAACTCTGTGCTCTACCCTCTGAGCTACACTGACTCTACTCTTACTAACTATGTTTCCATGGGGAAAAAAGTTTTGAAAATTTTTGTCACCTTCTCTCTCATATCAACTATCTAATGTCAATTATTGGCTTCAATCATAACTATTTTGCAATCCAAATACTGGAAATACTGAACTATGGGTAATGTATTTAAAATGAAGGGAGTGTCAACATGCTGTATGTGAAATTAATGTCAGTTTTTTTAAGGGGTGTATGTTCAAAAGCCCTAACTTTTGGCAAATCAAAATTAACACTGTAGTAAAACTGAATGAGTAAACTTATTAACTTTTTGTGCATTATAGATGCTGTATAACTGTAATACAAATTTTTATAGTTAAATTTTTATAGCAAGAAATAAAAAGATTATTTTGATTTAAATTCATAAAACATATGCCCTTTTAAATTGAATGATTTTTGTTAGGAAAAAATAAACACTGTTGGGTAAAATAATTATTGTAATATGAAATTTGATATTAAAATTTAATAAGATACACAGAATAATGTTGCATATCTTAAAACAAAACAAACAAACAAAATTTTATAGTAAAGGGGGTGGGGGGAATTTAGTCCATGAGGCTGATATACCATTAGCTTATATGATTGTCTTCTTTTTTTATTAATTTCCTGGTTTGAATCTTCAAAATATAATTACTTTCCTGTTCCTCCCCAGGTGATTTGATTGCCAACAGTGGACTTTGCCTCTTTAAAAAGGCACAAGAAAAAATTCTTTAGAAAAACATCATTTCTGACCATTAGTATGGAAAGAAATGTGACCTGTTCCCTTTATAAAAATATAATTCATATATGTTAAAGGTATCCTGTCTGTTGGTGTAATAGCCAGAGGACCAAGAATAGATCTCCATGATGTCTGTAGAAAGGAGAGTGATAAAAGGAGCACTCCAATCCTACAGAACTGACACACTGGAGAAATTGGTCATGGGAGCTTGACAAATATATGCAACCTATAATTCATCATAAAAACTGTAAAAGTTTAAAATCCATGTACCAATGACCTGTCAGACGTGGATTAAATATGATGTAATGAATGTCATTTCTTTAATAACAGCTTGAATGGAAACTGTTCCATTCTGGAAAATCACAATCATGCAATGTTATGCTCCCTCAGAAAAAGCTGTTTGAAATAAGAAAGAAAATGTTAAACCGATTTTGTGGGAACATAAGCTTTTGGGGACAATTATAAGTTTTCAGATTAATACAAATTTCTTCACTCGAATTCCTTAATGTTTAGCTGCTAGCTACTAAGAGATCATCAATTTCTCTCTTTTTTATTATAATATATAGTTGAAATAAATATTATTTCTTGTATTTTTATCATCATATCTATTATTTCAGGTTGCCATTGGAGCATATGTGAAAAACGTTAGTTGTGGAGTAGATCACATGGTGGCTATATGTAGACCATTTGTGTAATGTTAAAATAATCAAATAAAAAAACAGTGGTCATTTATTTTGAGCATGCGTTTAAATACTTTGCCAGGAATTTCTTCATCACATCGAGTTTTTCAGTAGTTAACAAGTTGTAAATTACTTATTAATGTAGTGTGCTGTTTTGTTTGTTTCTTCTTTAAAGTTGTACTCATATACACAATTCCCAATTCTGTACTATTTTATGTAAGTTGTGAAAATCTAGCTTTTTTGTAATAATGATTTTTTTTTTGTATTTCATCTTTCTTTACTAAAATTGTTTGTGATGATACAATTCATTGGAAAAATGCTCTTATTTCTGATAAGAATAAAAACAATATACATAAAAAAAATTTTAATTGTAACTACATCTATTTATTTATATTTAATTATAAATTATCTTGTGCAGTATAATTACTTGGTCCCGTTTTTGTCCCTACCACTTCGCGTTGAGGGACCATCATATATCATATCACTTATTATTGTTCATAATTCTTCTTAGAGCATGGGAACAAACAGACAAATTTTGGCAATTGAGCAGAAACATTGTATTAAGTTGGTTGGGTGTTCGCAAGTTCAAAAGACAGGTCAAGGAATAGAATAGAGAAATTAGTACATCCAGTAATGATTTATTCATAATCTGGGCTTTCCCTGTCTTCGAGAATTGTTATTCCAAGAATTTCAAGATATCATCAAGGATTATATTCCAACTGAATCTCTAGTACTTGAATTTGTTGAGTAAAGTGATACAACAAATTTATGTTTAATAGAACACAAAAAAGTTATTTAACAAACACACGCTATTATCAAATCTTTCAATTATTTAGAAAATATTGCTAATAAATCATAACTATAAAATAACTCAAAATTCATGAAAAATTATAATAGTATTAATGAGACTGTCACCCCTCGACTGAAGTCTAGAGAGACTACACCTTCCTCTACCCAAAGGAAAACTAGAGAAAAACCCTGTCCATGATGGGACTACAGGGTTAGTAAACAATTTTGCAACAGTTGAGTACAGGTAAAATATACTTTTATTAATTACAAGAAATAATAACAGCATGAAGAAAAAAAATTTGTAATTCAATCATTTAGTTTTCAATGTACTATTGCAATGGCATGATAAAGTACCAAAAGAATTGACATATGTAAAATTTAAAGGGGGTCAATGGGCTGATATGGCGCAGGTGGGATACACAATGCCTATAAGTGTATACCGTTAAGTGCCTGCATGCTGTCCCGTTAAATAGGGCTCTGTCAGTCAAGTCTGATTCTCACCTCCTAGTGGGGACCCCTGGGCAACACAGCATGTGGCTCTCAGAACCTTAGCTCAAGATTCTGAGATGCTGGTGGCCATGAGTACCTTCTCGACTCTGCGCCATCTCATCGGAGATGGCAGCGGATGCGAGTCGGTTGCCTAAGCCAAATTGTGTTGTGGCTAACGAGAACAGGCGAAAGGCGAGTCTCCGGCGCCTTCAAACGGGAGCCATAGGCTAAGGGAAGGAAACCCTGACAGAAAACCAAGGGGGGAGGGGGGCCTCTGTAGGTGTAGTGGAACCAGCCCCAGGGGAGTAAACCTCGACCAAAAATCATTAGTCCTCCAGATCTTAGGTTTAGGTTGACACCCTATCTCTGTAAAAAAGGTTAAGGTTAGGAAAACTCAGAAGCCTCGGAAGTGGAATCCCAAGTATGACGGAAATGGGCAATTGAATAAGGTGATGAACATTGGAACTTGGAACGTTAAGACATTATACAGAAAGGGGGCGGTAAAGGAACTAGAAAAGCAAATGACAGAGTTTAAAATGGATATATGTGCACTGCAAGAGATTAGGTGGATCGGGAAGGGGGTGGACTCTAAAGGAAAATACACAATTGTACATAGTGGGAAAGAAGAAGGAAAACATGAATTTGGCACAGGGTTCTATTTAAGTGGTAGGGTACAACACAGTTTGATAGATTATAAGTTAATAAATGAAAGAATTTGTCTCATTAGACTTAGGACTTANGTTTGATAGATTATAGGTTAATAAATGAAAGAATTTGTCTCATTAGACTTAGGATGAAATTTTATAATGTTACATTTGTATCTGTACATGCTCCTACAGAGGAGAAAGAGGATGATGTAAAGGAGATTTTCTACGCTGAATTAGAGAGAGTCATCGACACTATACCATCATATGACATAGAGTCGTATTGGGGGATTTCAATGCCCAAGTGGGCAAGGAAAGGTTTGTGCTGCCAGCATGTGGACCGTATACCATACACGAAAATACTAACAATAACGGAAGAAGGTTAGTGGATCTAGCCAATGGTAAAAACCTTGCGGTCTCAGATACATGGTATCCACACAAAAGATGTCACAAGGGTACTTGGAGATCACCTGACGGCCGATATTTGAATCAGATAGATCATGTAGTGGTAGACAGGAGGCACTGTAAGAATATAAATGATGTAAGAAGTATGAGGGGAGCAAAGATAGAAACGGACCATTTTCTAGTAAGGGCCAAAGTTAATTTGAAAGTTAGTAAGACACCAAAAATAAAGAAAAGTGAAATGGGGAAATGGGATGTTCAAAAATTAGAAAATAAGGAATACAAGGAGAAATATTGTAAAGAGCTAGAAAATGTACTCCTGAAAATCAATGAGAATGATTCAAATGTAGAAAAGATGTGAAAAAATGTAAGAGGAAGCATAGTAGAGATATCGGGGAAGGAGGGAAGACCAAAAAGAAATGAGTGGTTTGATGAAGAATGTGGAAAGGCTCTCCATGAAAGGAATATGGCGTGTGAAAAGTACAGGAGAAGATCGACAAGACAAAACAAACAAACATCTAAAGGAAAAAGAAAGGAGTGTAACAAGCTGTATAGGAAGAAAAAGAGACAAATATGGGATAGTAAGATGGAAAATATCATTAGAGCGCATAATGGAATAATTCTAACGGAGGGAAACGAAATTTCGAGTAGATGGGCAGAGTACTACGTGCATCATTTTCAGTACAAAGAGGATGGAAGTAAGAGGGGATATGAGAAACATGGGGAATACCAAACAGCGGAACCAGACGTAGCTCCACCATCGGTACAATAAATTAAAAAAGCTGTAGCAAGCTTGAATAGTGGTAAAGCGCCAGGATGCGATGGAATTCAGAGTGAATTATATAAATGTGGTGGGGATGC
>NNCF01128550.1:270143-294121 GCA_002313205.1 Laupala kohalensis | reverse complement strand
GTATGTGAAAGATTGAAAATCTTTGAAAGGAAAATTCTCAGGAGAATCTATGGAGGGGTTAAGGAGAATGGTCAGTGGAGAGTACGGTATAATAACGAAATAGCGCAGTTGTACCAAGATACTGACGTTGTCACGTACATAAGAGTAAGTAGATTGAAATGGCTGGGTCATGTTAATAGGATGGATGAGAGCAGAACTGTAAAGAAGGTGGTAAATGGCCAACTGGATGGTGTGAGGATAAGAGGAAGACCAAGAAGTAGATGGTGGGATTGTGTTGGAGGAAGATTTGAAGAAAGCCAGGATTATGAACTGGAAGTTGGCGTCAAAAGACAGGGAAAAATGGAGGAGGCTTGTCGAGGAGGCGAAGGTCCATTTGGGACTGTAGAGCCAACTGAAGAAGAATATTTAAAGGAGTAATTTTTTTTAATTGATGGAATATTAAAACTTAAAATGTTATTAAAATTAATGGTTTCTTTAACAATGTAAAAGCATGGTGCAGTAGGTACCATGGAATTGAAGGGATTCAATTTAATATTATCTTTTACATTTTTGCGAAAGGAATTATTCAAAATGATTCCTGAATGATATGACTAATTGACATTATCTCTTTTGCAAGTGTTGTATGTGAACGAAATGAATTCTTATGAAGTTGCACTTTAGTAATTTGGTCTTAACAAACACTACTCATTAATATTAATACAGGGAAGTGGTAAAATATTTACTGTTTTAAACAATGGTTTACAAGTGTTTCAGGGGTGAGATTTACACATTTTTCAAATGATCTTTTGTATTCAGAAAGTTTGGATGCTGTTAGTGGAATAGCTCAAAAAAATAATGCCATACCATAAATGGGACAAAACATTTGCAAAATAAACGCAGTGGGAACTATGTAGATTTACAACATTGAATAAGATTCATAATTCATGACACAATTTGCTTAATTTGGTATTTGGATTATGAATTCCATTTCAGGTTGTTTTGAATGTGAAGACCTAAGAATTTTCATGGAACCTGGATGAGTGGTTAATCAAAACTTTTTGAGTGTTGATGTGCTTACATTATACATTGGCGTCATCAGCAAAGAAAGACATTTTGCAATGAGAGTGTATTTAATATTACTTGAGAGAATTTAACAATAAATTCGGGCATATCTCTGCTGAAAATTTGTTTTATGAGCTAACAATATTAATGATTTCAGTAACATTACAGAAATAAAAATTAAGTGCAGCACTTTGATGAGTGTATTCAGCGGACATCTATTTTGGAGTATTGAGTTCATCAGTTAGCCTTCATTTGGGAAATAAGAATTAAATTTAGTGTCCTTCGGTGACGAGATGATTTTATCATTGTCCAACAGGGAAGTTTTTTCCTCGCAGTTTTCTGAAGAGTTAGTGGTATTTTGACCAATACTCCACATAGTTTTAGTCTGGTTGCTCTTATTTTAGAATCCATCTGTCATTTACCATAACTTAGCTGCATAAACTGCTTTTCAAAGAATAGTCCATAATTCATGGCAAAAAGTCATGAAATTCAGATGGTTGGTTAAAGATTAAAAAAATAAAATAAATGGCATTTGTTTTTTTTTAATGAACTCTAACCTCTTGGATAACATTTGTTTGTTTTCATAAACTTGCATATTGTGGGTAAACCAGAATTGCAATATTTTAAGAATATTAAATTCAGTATATTTTTTTCATAATTCGTTTTGACTATTTCATACTTCATTACAAGTTTCCTTATGCAAATAATTTGTAAATACAGATAAATTTGTGTCATAAAACTAGAAAGCTTATACAGATTTTAAAGTGGTTTTAATTTATCTTGAGTAGTCAATGTGAGCCAGGTGATCACAGTATTACTTGAGAAGAATACGATATATCACTTGACAATAATCTGCTTTAGCAATGCAGTTTATAAACCAGGGAGACGTGGTAGTTCATGGTAGTTACAGCATTGAATAAGGTTCTTGAAACAAATTTTGAGACAGCATATGGAATCAGATTTGCCAAAGAAATAATACTTAAAATGACTTCATCTTTTGGAAAATATCATTTAAATTATCTGCAAAGAAATTCTCAAAATTAAGATGTTGCCAATTTCTTTACCAAAAAGCTATTTCCACCAAACAATTACACAAAGATCAACTTTGTGAGAAATTTAAAAAACACAAACACTTGATTAAGTAGATATAAGCAAAATCTGGTAGTTTGTAACTATGCAATAATAGAAATGACAATCCAATAACAGTATTCTCTTAAACAGTTATTTCAAGAATCCATTCAAGTAAAAATTATCAGGATGAAAGGTCAAATAAAATGCAAAGGTGTGTAGCAACATTTTATTTACTTTCATGTAATGAAACAGTGGAATCCATACCATCTGTTTTTTTGTTTGGGAATGGTATTTTTTTTTGTGCAAATTTGACCTAATAATAACCTTTCAATTTTCACAGAATTGGCAAAAATATACTCTGTTTAATCAGGACTAGAAGCATTGTAATTAGCTGAACTGTCAAAGGCATTCATACAATTTACATTTCACATGTGTAGAGTAAACAGTGAGAGGGAAGTCTTCACATATTCAGCCTCGGTTTTAATAAGAAAGGGAAACATTTACCCATTATCAATCATTCTTTAGATATTAATTTCACCAAAACCCTCAGCTACACATATTAAAATAAGTGTATACAATCTGTATTCTCCTCCATTTCAAGTCTTCCTTTAAAACAAGTGAAATGCACCCTTGCAATCTACAGTTGTTGAAGCAAAAAATTTCTCTTTGTGCAAGTGTTGCAATGCATGTTCAGCTAAGAACTTTTCCTTTTCAACAATGAAAAGTAAGCAAAAGAACAATATTCTTAACTGCCATATTGAATAATATATCAACTAACCAGCAGTGGAGATAAATAATACCAACAATTTAAAAAATACTGATCAACATTTCTACTCCCCATTTTCTTCACTTGATATCCAGTGCGGGGAAAATAGTAAAAGATTCAATACTGAACGAAAATTGAGGGAAACAATTTCAGAATTTCAAGATAAGGATATGGGAAGCAGATTGGATTTTTTTTTTGCACATTGGTTGGTCCACTTTACAGAGAGCTCTCAATCTTGATGAGCTCAGCAATGCCATCATTCATTTCCTTGACAGCCTGATATTCAGTCAGACCCATGCGCCTCCTGTTGGAGATATCATACACGCCACCCTCAGCTTCTGTGTGCTCACCTCGAGTACCACGGACCTATGCACAGGAACCAGTGCTTAAGATATTTACTCAAGTAAAAGAAAGACATTTTAACAAGACTGAAGAGTTATTAAATACATTTTTGCCTCAGAAAGAAGTACATACCTGAAGGTTGTACTTGCCAGCAACTTCCTCAAGTTTTGCACGGTTGGCTGCCAGCTTTGGAACCTTGATGTGCACAGAGGCACGAACAGTGGTGCCCAAATTGGTGGGGCAGAAAGTCAGGAAACCAAGACGGTCATTGTGTGAGAAGGGGATGCGCTTCTCAATATCATTGACAGCAGTCACAAGACGCCGGAAGACCTAAACAGGAGTTAATAAATAAGCACACTGTCACACAAACAAGAATAAAGCTCCAACTTAATAAAAGGATTCCTAACCTGTCCCAGATCACCACCCATCTGCATAGAAATGATTCGCAAGTGATCCTCCTCATTGCACCAGATCAAGAAGCTCTTAGCATCATTGTGGTAGATGCCACGACCAGTGGGCCAGAAGCGGCAAGCATTAGCAGCCTGAAAATAACGTAAAACAGCTAATCAAACTGTGCCTAAAAACTTCAGTTTTACAAATTTTGTTTCAGGTTCAACAAAACAAAGCTCATAGTATAAAATGTGAGCAGTTTTTAGCAAACAAAGAAATATTTACCTGCAAGAACCTGTCACCCTCCTTGAAGAGGAAGTGATCATCAATGAGCTTTTGTTGCACTTCCTTAGTCATGCCAGTCAAGGGGTAGAACTGACCCTTCAGTTCACCACTCAGACCAGACAAAGTGCTGGACACCTTGTCTTCCATTTCCTTGTACTGAGCTTCAGTCAAGCAGGGGTTGAAAGGGTATCCCTGCATGGAGCGACCACAGCGGACACGGGTGGAAATGATGTACTCACCCTAAAATTGAATGGAGAAATTATTAACCCCAGGTTATCACCTGGTTATTATCTTTATATTAAAAATCTTATAAAACAAAATTCTTTTAAATTTTTCTTTTTTATCTTAATTTTAAGTACCATTTTAATGGTAAAAGAAAAAAATTCCTATTACTGTGAGTAATTGGGGAAATTAAAGCAGAAAAAAACCCTCACTTTTATAGTCTATATCTAATAATATTAACAATCGATTATTCTTTTTTACTTCCATAGTGTGCCTAGCATTGACTTTCAGGAGCAACAACTCAAAAATTGCCATTTGAATGAATTTTTTTAAAAATAATTGAAACAAGAAATGAATAAGTTAATACACACTAACTCCTCTTCAGTGGTATTACTATAAAAAAATAATTTTAACATCAACAAGAATTTCCCTCACACATTACTGGCAAGTCTTTATACCAAATCACTCAAATACGATCAAGTAAAAATCAAAGATTAGAGACAATTTAAAATCATAATTTGTCTGTACAGACGACCCTGTGGTTATACCAAGTAGAGTAGAACCTGGTTATAAGACACAGACTTCAAAGATATTACTGGAATTAATGGAAACTCAGATAATATCCGAGGTCCAACAACAACGCATTTTCTGAATTTAATATACACCCTTATTGTGGGCAAAACATATGTTGTGACAGTACATTCCAACCTCATTTTTAACAAAAATTTTGAGAATATTTCTGTGGTTGCTCCGCAAGTGCATCAACATTGCCGTCAGCATTCAGCAACACTGCAGATTCTCACTGGTAGCTGGGACAGGGTCTGGTATGTCATGCAACCATTGTATTCGTATCCTCTCTTAAGTTTGATGTAGAGGCGGCACATTTTGTATTCCCCCGGAAGAGTGTTTTTGCGCAAATTTATTCATGGGGGGTCTTTTTGTTAGTCTTGTTTGTTCAAGAGTATGAAAGAGTTACAATAAGAGCTTTGGAGCAAAACTTGTGTATATCAGCTTCTATGCTACACAAGTTTAAGTAGAAAAAAGGATACAATTAATTCCTAAATCCAACACTGTCCATGCCACATCACATATATAGCAATGTCAGTGAACACATCAGAGAAACAAACTAATGGAAACTCAGAAAATCTGCAAAATTGGCTCATATCTCTTAATAAGACTGAAATATACATAGGGATGTTTTGCAATCTTCCTAATTCAATGTACAAATTTAGCTTTAACTTGTTGTAAACCCATTTCCCATACATAAAGACAAATTTACATTCCCCATGGTGTCTCTTATATAGGGGTTTTACTATCTAAAAATACAGTCATGAGGTATTTCTAATTCAGTAGTGAAGTCCCACAATCAGAGTAGAGTATAATATTGTATTGAATATTGAATGAAATTTTTCATGGGTAAAATGTTCTGATTTTGAATGTCACTTAAGGAAAAATGACAACTCAAACCAATCTGGCTGAAATAATGTTATATAAAAGAATTGGTTCAAGAAAGAATCCGAATTAACATATTTAGCAATTCTTACGTTGGGGTCCAAGTTGCCAAGGGTGTCCACATCGCCCCAGTCCTTAGGGGGATGCTTGTCAGTCTTCTTGAATCCACCATGGTATTCCTCAATGATAGGATCAAATAAATCAGAAAACGTAGTGTAGGCCTCAGCATCAGGAGCATACACACCTACTCCCGAGTCATGGTTCTCAAGACCTAAAAACACAAACAGAACATTAAGATTAAAAATACTTCACAACTTACAGCAGAATTCCTACAGTAATAAAAGAGTTGTTGGCCACATCTCTTTGGTAGTTCAGACTACTCCATTCTCCAGTATACTTAAGAGACATTAAATTATACAAGAAGTATGCAAAAAGTTAAAATTGAAGAAACTATTTTTAGAAAATTCACCTTTCATTCAGGCTTTCATAAAAAATTTCAAAAACCTTTTAAAGATGTTAATATTACTTTGGCTTAACAAAATAAATTTAATACAATAAATCATCAGGTCTAAATTAAGAAAAAGAAAATTATATTCAGAAAATGTACCTATACACAAAAAAATCAGACATCCACTAAATGGATTGGCAACATTTAAGAACATTTAATTTGAACAGATTGAAAATCTGATAAAACTACTACTTTTGGGGATAGAACACACAATATTGTTGAGGCGGCGATTCTTTTGAAGAACATTGACAGTTATTTTAAACTGTTGTATTAGGAATAGGTGTGTATATTCATATTAAAAAATAGAAATTTAAGTTTTCATAGAATCTAGTTTTAAAAAATTCTTCTGCATTCTCACTACTAGCACATAATCAGTTCACAAAAGTTGATGACAGAAGCAAGAGTTCTTAAAATGTACTAAAGGAGAAACATTCAAGTAAAAAGTGCTACAGACTGATCAGATAATATTTTATTCACTTTGTTTTGAGCTGCCAGGAGAGAGCTTTTTTTTTTTTTTGCAGCGTAACTACATTTGTAACTCCAAGAAAGACATTGTTAAATAATTATTTCCTTACTTCACATTAATAGGTGAAGAAAGTTTAGCAAGTTATTGGAGTACTAGTAATAAAGTAGAAGCCCAAATTGTGCTTCAATAGGAGGATCAGTTTTGTTCAGATTCATCAGAGAATAGTACCCTTACTAGTTTACTTCATATAATTCGAGAATGGAGAAAGGAACCAGAAAATGTATATGACTCCCACAAGCACCAAAAGTATGTTGTTTTGCAGATTTGTACCAAGATAATATTTTTAAAATAATTAGTTAAATGTAAGTGGAATGTGATAAATGTTTGTTTTCAACAGTTTTTTTTATTTACTCGTTATAATGTTTAATAAAACAACTACAAATTTCTTAAGTCCGACCCTACCACCACTCTACAACCTCTAGCTATTTAAAAACATTGTTTTGTACGCCAGTGAGCCCCATCTCCTAACACAAACCCTGGATCACATCGCACCTCCAATCCCGCGGATGCTGCTCACGAATACGCGGGCGCAGAACTGGGCATTCGGAATTCCCGGGCGGCGCGGCGCCGTGGCGCCAAGCGTTCCAGCGATCGATGCCCTCTACAGTGGCGACTAGGGTGGGGACGTCGTCGCGGCGCTAGACTGTCTGGCGACGGGTACCCCGCCGCCTCGTCGCCACACGCCAGAACATTTGTCATCATACATTTCTCCGATCAATCGGATTCACGCTTAACCTCATTTGTCCGACAATTCAACATACATCGATGGCAATACATTCGGAATAGTTAGATAATAAATAGACTCCCTATTTTCGGTGATGACGTGTCTTTTTCAAAATGCAATTTCATCCTAAATCCTTCAATTAGTTGCAAGTTGAAACTTTTCGTAAATAATGTTACGCGTATAAAATGTTATTGGATTGAATATAAAAAGAATCACTGTACAGCATTAACAAGGTTACCAGAAACATCTTGGACATCAGCAGTAGATTCGCACCCTACTTGTTTCCAGGCAAATTTAGCGTCGTGTACCCAACAATATTGCATGATGTTCCTTAAGAAAGGAAATTTGCTATTTTCGGGGGCGGGCTTAAGAGGTTTTGAGAATTATCGGCGATTTCGGTTATAGACATTCGTCGAACCAATAATTAACGTCCTAAATCCACAGGATTTGTGTGTACCAAATACCCTATCTCAAAACAAAGAAATCGAAAAATCAAGCAGTCTTCTTTTGGTTTTACAGACGAATGATCGAATGACTACAAGAGTTCAACTTCAATATTTTTTGTGATGAAATGTGAGTTCAATATCCTTCAAATAGGAAGGAATCAATTAAGTATTGAACAACGGAACTCACCAGACTGGATGACATCCAGAAGAGTAGAACCGAAAGACGGAGTCTTCACGGTCTTGAGCTTGTCGAAAATTTCCTGCGTCAGGTGCTTCTTCAGCAGAGACTTGCTATCAGAGTCCTTCAGCTTCTTGAAGCCGGCTTCCAGCTTCTCCAGCACCGCCGCGTCCACCATGGTGTCTGTTCTGAAACATTCAGAAATATTGCACGTTAGTGCTTTCAAATCTTTAGGATTATTATTTGTCTATATACTCCGTTATATATATTATTTGTCTATATATTTGTACGTAAATTTGTAATTTGTCTATATACTCCGTTCAGGTAACCTCACACTAATACACATTGTTAATCTAGTTCAAACATTTCAACGAATATGAAATTATGTCATAGATGATTCATTCGTACAAAATATGACTTTTCTTATTGTACTCCTCTACATCAATAACCATTTAAAAACATACGTAGAAAGAAAATTATTCAATCAATTATTGTTATACTTCAATTAATTTATGTATTTTTAAATCAAATATTTAAATAAACATGAATCATTATTTTTTCTTGTCTAATCCATTCTCAAAAACCGCCAAACGAAGTAAACTGAAAATATACGTGGAAACCAAGTTTTCAATCCAATCTAAAAAAAAAAATTATACGAAACTAAGAAATGAGGTATTGTCGTTGAACCTGACTCAAACAATCTGTTCTGCAATTCTATCTATAAATCCCATCTCTGTTGCCGAAATACATCTCACTAGCTAAGTATAAAAGCAAATGAAAAATTATTGCTGGTATACAGAAGAAAAAAAAACAGACGCGGTAGGTTGAATTTAAGTGTCATGGAGGTTAATAGGTCTCTCTTTTCGACTCACTAATTTCTATTTCTTCAATACAGAAAAAAATTACTTCCACTTGCACTCACACAAGGNTATAAGAGACACGTACAGAAGCGATCAATCGTGAACATCTGGTTCTTCCACAAACCGGTAACAACTGAATTTCCAGTTTCCCCTATGTTGCGCCCCCTTCCCCTCATAAGTCACCGTTTCTCGTTTCCCTCTCAGCTGAACTAGGTTTTGCGAGAAGGAAATTACCTGCATTACTGTGGATTTTTAAAGTAATAATTATTGGGTCTTACTTTAAATTTGAGTGAAGGACAATCAAGTTTATCCCTTGTTTAATAACGAGTTATAATTTGTTCACATTGAAGGAGTTATCAATTAGAAACTGCATTAATGTAAATAGCCGGTAATAAGGAGTATTAAATTTTGTTGCAAGATCTCGGTTAAGTGACGAACTACAAGAGCATGATCAAACTATTTAATAATACACACACCTACCTCTCTCTTAACGGTAGGAAGAATAAACCGTATGATTTTACATTCATAGCGCCAGTACGTTTAAAACAAGACCGGCATATTGGAGTCATTAGAAGGGAAAGAACATTTCCTGTTATGGGTCTAAATAGTCTGCTCGTTTCGTCCGATTACTCATGTGACACTTAAAATGATTGCAGCACTAAGGTTTCGTTTGTTCCGGTCTGTGTGGGCGACCGGACACCATCGTTCCAAGGCCACGCCCTTCCAGCCTCACCCTAAGATGGCCACTGGAATTTGCAGATCGTCTGCTAGAACTTCGCAACAACCCTCCAGAGGCGGTAATCGTTTCCATAATTTGGTTCAGCTATATCTTTGCGGTCACTTGATCAAATCAGCGAGTCTGTAAATGTATTTATTCAAAATAGGTTCAAACTTAGAAATTACTTTCTAAAATTCAACTACGGCAAATCTGAAGAAAGAAAAAAGTGAAAATAAAGTGTTTTTTTTTCCTTTCGAGACTCTACTGAACCCTTAGGGTGAAAATTAACCAATGCTTCAACACGTGGATCAAATTTCTTTTGGACGAGAACCAAAAGCCGGTAGAGAGCTCGTATCTAATGCATTTTTACACATTAGGAGTTTTAACTTCCGCAAGAAATCTTTGAATCCATTTCGTTAGAGTACTTAGAATTACAACCACTGATGCAAGAATTCCCAATGCAAAAGCAAATCAATACACGGGTGCGCAGCAAGACCATTGTAATCGGTCAACGCCCACTCAATCTCGTCAAAAAGTAACGCAGTACCGACGAACCATTTGCCTTTTCCAGTCATCGTACCTGGCCTCGCTGTCCGGTTGTTCTTTCTGTTCTCCGGCTTTTTCCTCTCCTTCCTCGTTAGCCTCCACCCCCTCCGACGCCGCAGCAGCAGCCGCTGCGGCTGCCGCCGCTTCTTCCTCTTGTTTCTTCGATGCACAACCTCCCATTTTTGTTTGTGTAAAATTATATAAAACCGAGCATAAAAAATTTAATTACTACGCACTACGTCGTTTCCACTACTCACTACAGGCCCCGGGCGCACCTCACGCGCTCCGCACGCGCCTCGACTTTGCTGTTGAGCGGGGCCGCGAGCGCACTCGCAGCTCACAGCCCACAGCGCGGGAGCAACGAAGGTGGCGGTGGAGGCGGCGGCGGCGAGCGCGCGCTGTGCTACCACGCCACGCGCAGTTAGGGGCAGCAGCCGCACGATCGATAAACGCGTGTACACACGGGGAAGAAGAGGGCGCGCCCCGTGATGCCCAGTCGCCAGCCAATAGACGCGCGCCGTCGCCAACCCTGCCATCGCACCAATGGTTACAACGCGCGCGAATCCCGATGAATCACAAGAAAAGGAGACTGCGACGGTAAGGGTTCGTTGGTTCTCTTATTAGATATTTGTGATAATGAGACCCGACTGACCAATTTTTCAAGGAGTATCTAATTCAGATTCTCAATGTGTCATGTGCATATTCACTTCTTCAACCAAGAAAGTGTCACCGAAATTTGCGATCCGTGACCGAAATGTCCATATACGAGTATGTACACTCGTATGTACACCATCCAAATCTGTTTTGGTTTTTTAGTTCAATGACGAAAAAATAAAATTGTAAAATAACTATATTAAATTCAGAACGATAGAATAAAATAAATGATCATGCGAAAAACAAGTGATTTCTCAATGTATTGAGCGGTCATTTCTGCAAGAATTATTTCATACACGATGTACTTTGAAGGATAAATGAAGACGCAACGACACTCGTTTCCAAGGAGCCTCGTATCGACCCATACGTTGAACTAGGAACATGTATATAAATCAATGGCATTATAATCAAACGTCCACGACAAAATACTTTAGCGCTTAATTCACTCATACAATTCGGAAAAATGAGTAGGGAAATTTGTTACATTATTTCAGATTCCAAGATTATTCTCTAATAATATTAAAAAAACAGTACAGTAAAGAAGTGAATTAAAATAAGACAAACAGTTTATTTGTAGTGTTTACATTATTTTTCGATAAATTTCACAATACGAAAAAGAAAGATTTTTGATGATTTGACGTTTTGCATCTATAATTTCTTTAACATTTCCTCACAATATGATATATCGGAACATTTTTTAAATTTTTAGTCCAATTGCCTCTCCATATGGTATCACGAAAACTAGATGAGGCAATAAACAACACGCGAGCGAATGACAAGGACCACTTCCATAATACAAATTGAATGAATGAAATGTGGCGCCATCCAAACAAACTAGACACACGTCAAATGAGAATGCCACGCAGCACAGCGGCAACATGATGAAGCTGAACGCGCGCTTTCAACGCCTCTTGCGACGGCACCCGCAACTAGAGAACGCCTCAGTTAGACAACACCAATATTGGGAGCACTGTCAGACAAGCATCAAACTACAGTTCAAGACATAAGCTAGCTCATTAATGAAAACACTCACATTTTTTCATGTAGTTCTAATTTTCAAAATAAATAATTAAATTCTCTAAAAAAAATTCCCACTTAACAATTGAAAATTGTGCTATATCCAGATATATAGAAGTACAAATTACCAAGTCACAACGCAATCAATTAATAAAAAAGCATTCCCGAATTTGGGTCGAATTTTATTTCCCTATCTCATATTTGATGTTATATCAATATCTTTGATGCAGTAAGTTTCGATGCGAATAAAGAATGCCTCGATTACCAAGAATTCGGAGACTGCAAGGATCGATCCAGCGAGAAGCCGTATCGCTCAAGGACAACCCAGTCCACTACAAACTAATTGAATAACACTGTTTGCCTACAATCTAATTTAACTTTTGCGCAGTTCTAGTTCTCTGTGCATTCGCGGAAAACCAACTGTAGCATTTCCCCGAAAAATCTTTTCAAATAAACCGGTTCCACGGTGTGAAAGTCTTCCAAGAGCATATATGGAAGTCGTCATGTGCACTCATTTCGACCTTTATGTGGATTAACACACATTCAGAAAACCTTGTCGATATGATAAAATGTCATCAGAATTTTAATCCGTCAAAAATTTAACTATCATGTGATTTTATATTACAATTTCTATCCAAACAATCTTGCCATTTCAAGAAAAGAAAAAGTTAAAATCTGTTTAATCTCTTCTTCTGTTAAAGTTTCTCTTTGAACAGAAAAACTTCATAAAAGCGTGAGTGAAGGCAATTGGAAATAACATCAAAAACCTGATATCCGCGCTTAAGAATTCTTCATAAACTTCGAAAGAAATGCAAAGAAAAACTAAAGAAAATTTTCCGGATATATCGCAAGAGAAAAATATAATGAAAAATGTCAATGCAAACAGCGCTAAAACGTTTTCTCATAATGCAACATTGTATAAAAGACCAATCTTGACCATTAAGAGTAGGGATTTTCTTCTAAGGTCCTGTATCTCGATTACCGTTCTCTATAATGCCTCGCCGATAAGAATGTAGAGTGCAGATAACATGTGCAGCTCAAAAGCTTAGATAGCGTGCAAGGTACGAATTTATCATGACTGATACGAAGTTCTTATTTTTTAATGGCTTTTTTCCCCTTCAAGGTTAAGTCTGGTCTGGCATATTAAATTTTAGTATGAAAAAATTCTAAGATGATGCTTCAAAGAAATCAATATTAAATTCAATTCAATATTCAAATCAAAGAACTCAATTTCGAACGTCAAATATTTCCTCTTTCGAAAATAAAGTACATCAGGAAGTAGTATTCCAACGTTAGGACACACAAGTACATGAATATAAGGTTTCTGAATAGTTCTGGTTTATAGTGCATCATATTAATCTCCATTCAATTATCTTCACAGAATTTAGTCCATTATTCAAGTAACTCATGTTCTATTGCTAGTATAGTGCCTCTTCTCTATAACACTATTCATCATCAGGAGTTAAGTTACAAAACAATTAAATTTTCAAAGAAAAAAAACTTTATTCAAGGAAAAGTTCTAGATACCATAAAAATAAAGTCATTAGCTATCAAAGAAGTTTGAAGATATATTATTTAATAAATGAACTATTTTCTAATTATCGTTGGGGTACGTGAATTTGTCATCGACGAAATGGAATCTGCCAATTTCGCAACTTTGAAAATAAGTTCTCACATGTCCGATTCGTTAATACACCACGAATATTTAAAATAATTTCTTACACGGAGGTACGGAGAGGGGTAGAAGAGCTGGAGCCCCCCGTCCCCCACAAAATTTCAGGTAGTTTGTACTTGTGTTCAAACTATACTATTTGAATTGAATATAGATAATTTACTGGTTTCAAACTAATTAACGAACATTATACAATTTAACAAATAAGGAGAAATATCATTGAAGTTATCACAAGTTATTTTTGATCACAAGTCTGCAACCAGGTCATCGAACTACGAGTAAAATCGAACTGGAGACCCATGAGCAAACCTGTCTTCCTTCAAAACAATTTCTTCAGCGTTTCATTCCTAACACAAACATATTTTGAACTATTTGGTCCGCCTCATGTGATTCTTTGAATAGTAAGAAAAAAATTCAATCTCCATTAACATTTTGTCTTCCACAAAGTTGTTACGGTATCTTCAGTTAATAATTTGCCCAAAGAAAGTAGCTCTCTAAGTAAATTTAATTCAGCTTCGTTCCTTCCATACTGAACTACGTGACTATTTCCCCTTTAAAAGTAACACGAAGGTGAGTCAACTCCGTTTAAAGTGGATATCCCGACATTCACGGTGAAACTTTCCATATTCTGAGAGGTTTCTCAGTCCTCCAGTAACTGGTTCAGTCGCATTAATATTGATCAAAAATATTTGGACAATCGATAATTAACAAAAATTAGTTATTGGACAAAAATTTCACTGTAAATGAAATGCCGTTCTCAAGTACTAACCTTTAACAGAATGTTAACAAATTACTTTCAGGGCAAATATTTGATTCAACACTATAAAAAGAAATGAATTCACGTTAGTTATTCATGGAAGTTGAAAATAAATTAATTCTACACGACGTAAGGTTATTCTTGTTTCTCCATTCATGTATATTAATAATCTCCAACTTTTTATCACCACAGATCACCAGAAGTAAAAAATCATTACAATGAATTTATTGCAACCCCCTACACTCGCAATCCAATGAACCCTTACTAGCAGTAATTAATCAACTATTAACTACCTTGGAACTAGACCGCAATTAACAGTAATAGAAAATAATAACAAAACTTTTTAGTCGCACATTAAGCGTAATTGCACGATCAACTAATTCACTAAGCTAGACAACATCAAACACACAAAATAAATTATTGTTAAGACGTGTGCTATTTATTTCACGATCGCCCGACGTATCACCGCTAACTATTATTTGAGAAACAAAGATAAGGGCCCTTTACCAGATATTTTGGTACAGGGGTAGACTTCTCGACAAAAATAAAAACTTTCAAGTATTTGTCCTTCTACATTTAATTTGTAATTATGCATGTTATTTCACATAGTCAGTAAAAAATGGTACATTAAAATATTTTATCCAGATAAATATTAAAAAACAAAATGATCAGATTTTTCTGGGCTACTACAGCCCCCCCCCCCACCTCACTCGTTACGTCCCATGGTAGATAGGAATAACTGATTTATAAAAAAACCTGTAAGAGAATCATGCACTGAAAATTGAAATGCTAGCACATGGAAAATTGTTATATAAAGTTGTAACAAATCTTTAGGATCGTAACGAGCAGGATGCAATACTTTTCTCCCACTAAAACCATGCTTAGAATTGGCATTTATTAGTTATCATCATGGAATAAGCATTGCAAGAGAAACGTTATTTTTCATAACTAAAACAATTAAACATGCTGAAATACGCATATTGTTACCTAGCATTAAGGTGTAATGAACTCCGGCAATAAAACAAATACGGTGTAATTACAAAGGGAAAACTACGTAGTATCACTATTACCATCGTTATATTGCACGAGATTGAAACCTTTTTTTAAAATTTCTGTCTATATGTTATGAAAATTGTGTCACCTCTCTAGTCAGTAACCCAACTCGTTCCAATACTATGTCTTTCCATAGAGAGTACAAGTCCCTCAAATATTCTCTATTATCCCATCTCAAACAGATATTGCACAAAAGAAATTTATCCGTTCGAACATCCCTGGGTCGTTGATTAAACGTACAACTCAAGAACAGCTTATGAGCAAGCCGATTTTGCCAAGCAACGAACCATATAACTGCAACGTAGAAGAAGACCGCGTTACATAATCTCGGGAGTACGCCCTTGATTGAGGGAATAGGATGGCGTCAATGTGCTGCTCGGGGTGCGCGGCGGCTGCGCGGAGGATGAGCGCGGCTGCGCGAATGGTGATGGTTACGCGGGGAGCGAGGAGAGGTGGTGCCAGGCAGCGCGCGCAGCTACCACTATGGGAGGCCCACGACGCGACGTGCCGTGCCGTGCCCGGTAGCACGGAGCGCAGTGCACACTCAGCGGCGTACCAACAGTGCTTGCGTAAGCAACGCGACGACACGGCATTCCAACACAGCGCTCGGCGCCTTCCCTCTCCCACCTGCTTTTGCCACAAAAGACGGCACTTCACGTGGGAATTAAGTTACAGCAGGTAGAAGCACAGGAACACAACTGACCCATTAATAAATCTAATACAATATGAGTAATACTGAAGTATGCAAAAAAAATCCAGGAAATAAACTTTTATACTTCATTATACAGCTCGACTTGACAGTATTTCTTGTAACTACTCCCGGAACACGATACTTCCCGGAATTCATTAATGCAGAAATAGTTGGAAATTTGAGATCGTAACACATTCCATTCTTAATCACTCCCGAGTTCTCGACTAGCCATGAAAGTTCAGCATTCCGATCGTAAGACTCCATGGACATATGATTCATCGAAGATCTTAACTTTCAAAATAATTTCCTTTAGTCATATCGCTGACAAGGCTACGAAATCAATTAACTTCTCAATAACACATACGTGAAAAATAACAAAATATTGTAGAATAATTCGTTTAACTAGAAGCCATTAGATGAATTGAACCTCACAGACATTTTCTCTCAAGCCGCTGAATAATAGTATATCTAATTCCAATAGTAAGTAGTAGAGAGTTAACTAGACGACAGCCAATGGTCATTATATTACACCATTTTATAAAGCATTATTAGCCTATCGTTTGTACCACAAGAATTAAATGATGTTCACAGAATTTAATAATTGGATCGGCTCATTCCCAGTACAATGAGACGAGATTCGCATCAAAATAGTGCTGTTACAGTCTAACTGCTGTCATCAGTCACCTAAAACCTAAAGGAACTCCTACAACGACAAGATATAAAATCACATTAACGTCGCTTTTAGCTATTTTAACAAATTCGATACATAAACGCAGCATGTAAAACTTACAATAGTATGTCATGCTAAAAGGTAACGAGTAATTGTCACAGTTCTTGAAACTTGAGCCTACCCAGATAATCACTGCAATAAATGAAGTCAATGGCACTCAACAATCTTAATCACAACGGTGAAAGCAACACTTTGTCGATGTTTGACAAAGCTCGAACCTTGGATTACACCACAAGGATAAAGAACGCAAGGCAAGAGCAGCGCAAGGCAACGCCACCAAGCTTACGGATGAGCAGTCACGTACCTGTCGACCGCTGCTTGTTCCTTCCAGTCGCCGACCGCGCCGCGGAATGAGAACTGCCGTCAGGGTCACCGCCGGCTAGTTCTAACCCCCGCAGTGACGTAACGCGCTCCGCCGCGGCGGCCAACCAATCGCGCCCCAGCGCTCTACGCCAAGCTGCGCGCAAGAACCGACCAAGTCTCCTTGCTCGCCCCACAGTAGGCGTTACAACAAGCATCATTAACCGCTGACAATTCGAAGTTAATTAATACGATCTGCTTTCGTTATCTTAAAGTAATTTTTCGACAAAAATTAT
Source organism: Laupala kohalensis (assembly GCA_002313205.1). Taxonomy (NCBI): domain Eukaryota; kingdom Metazoa; phylum Arthropoda; class Insecta; order Orthoptera; family Trigonidiidae; genus Laupala; species Laupala kohalensis. The sequence continues at coordinate 276,876 of NNCF01128550.1, read as the reverse complement.
TCTCTTTCCAATTTCCAGTTGACGTATGATTAATATTATAAAAATTTCAAAACACTAGGAAATAGGCTTTCCTTAGTATATTTTTTAATTTGATTAAATTATGTATTCTATATTCGTTTTATAACTTGATTCTTTTGTTGCCAATGAATTTCATACCCAAAAATGAAAATTGGTTTACTAAGAATACAGACTGTGCGATTTCGTATTTGAATACGTAGAAAAATATTTCGAGATATTCGAGAGTGTTTTCAAAAAATATCTCAACACATGTTTTTAAAATTGTAAATTATAACGTGTGATTTACGGCAAAACTTTCACCTTGGAAGATACTTCATTTTACAAAGTAACTTCGTTTCTTTTTTCGCTATTCACTGGAAAATAACTTAGTAAGAAAAAAACTATCGTATTGTTTCTTTTCCAATCTTTCATCTCAAATATGTCTTCAGCAGTTTGATACGTACGTGAAATTGCTTGATTTTTAACGTCATTCATATACACTGGAGTTATTTTCATCATTTACAGTAAAGATATTCGGGTACAAGGAATCATTTTTTAAGCGATGAAACCCCTATAAGACAAGTAAAGAATAAAAAGGAGCAATGCTATCGAGGCGTTTCCGGTCTCATGTGATCTAGACAATGATCCAAACTTTTCTACAATCTCATCTTGAAACTTGAAACGATAGGATGCAACAGTGGTGGGAAGAAGCCTCGAGACATGGGGAGATTTTGAATTATGGACGGAATATTGCGGCGGAGTATTTAGGACGGCTATATTCATGAGTGCCATCGAGCCCTGCAGCCTGCCTGCAGCAAGTAGCGGGCGGACAACCGTGGGCGAAGGTCTCGAAGGCAGAGCGCGTGATTGGCCAGCGGCGCGGCGCACGATGTGCTCGCTTGCTCACTCGCGCACGAGGCAGCGGCGCGCAGCAGATGAGCCGTGATGGATGCGATGGCGTGAGAAAGCGCTGCAGGAAGCCACGGCTCAGGCCACTTCCTTTACGCTTCTCCCAATTCCTGCCTCGCTTATGCGCTCGCTGGTCACTGCATGGTCGAAAACGCTCACACATCGATATTGGCGAGTATAAAATTGATATGAATTAAGTTTCATATAAAAAATAGATTCCACTTCCCCTCTTCCCTCTGTCGACCATTCTGTGAACTGAATGCGACGTGGAAAACGATATTGTCCTCGAGATGGACTTTTAGAGGAGAAGAATTAGGTGGACATCGGACTCCTGAAACGACATTTAGTTGAAGATACGACAACGATTTGCTATGATGAAAAAAAAATTCTCGCTATGCGTCATCATAAGTAAATCTTGTAATGCCAACGAGGTTATATCTAATTTTAAATAAAGCCGTAAGTGTAACTGACTCACTCACTAATTGACATATCAGAATGAAACCAATACTTCTACTTGTCGTACAAGCATGAAATTTGGTTTTTCTCAAAGCTAGAGAATAGCAATGAATGATAACATTCCGAAAATTCGAGAATTTAATTTTTTAAATACATTTTTCGGTGATTTAATATTACGTAAATCAAACGAGCATTAGGTTGTTGATGTGCCATGAACTTGCCAAAGCCACCTCGAATGTTTACAAAAATTTAGTAGAATGGCGGCGAACGTCAGAAGAATCGTATTGTGATTTATCAAAGGATAGTGCAAGTTATTTAAGTTTTTATAGACGTGTTGAAGTATTGTGTACCTTATGAGTTTAATTGTTTTGTGTCTTTGTGCAAAAATAAAATGTCAAAAATTGAATCTTTGAGAACATATTTGAAACTGCGTCTGAAGAATAATGACAAGTTGCCAAACGTAATCGTAGTAAAGCTTTTTCGTCGAAATAACATTTATTCATTAATGCGTCGTATGCTATTTGTGAATGATTAGCTCAGGAATACGTATTTGTATTTTATATACATCGCAAAGATTTATTATTTACGTTGCCAATGTGTGTTTGAATACGTGAAATACTTACGAATGTTTCATTTTCCTATACATGTTTGATATAACTCGCTTTGAATTATTTTGTATATTGAGATTGTAATTCGTTTAACGATCTTTAAAAGTACAAGTTAAAAGGTGATCATTATAAATTATATAGTTTTTATTTTATCAATAAGGTCTGGTCAAGCCAATTCAAGTATGCAACAGGCGGTGGAAATTTGTATCGATTCCTTGATTCATTTCAAAAGTTTACGTTCTTAAAGAATTACGTTTTACGTAAGACAAAATAATTTTTACTATGTCAAAGAATCTTAGATTAATTTTATAGTTATCGGCAATGTTTTAAGTTCTACTTTAAACGTATTTATTAATTTTTTCAATAAAATTCACTATTTCTGACACTTTCAAAACGTCCAACAATGGACCGTATTTACCTTTTATGTACATTGCCAAGAAACCCAGTGATATGTGAGTATATTCTTCTTTATTTGTGTAATTTTAAAGGCACTTTAAAATACAAAATATTAGTTTATGTTTCAACGCTTCTCGTGAAATATTAATTATATCAGTCACATCTCTTTTATGCGTATCATTTTAAGTTGGTTTTTGTTTTACTCTTTCTATCTTTTGCATGCAGATGGCCTATTGTTTACAGTTCATCTTGAGCATTACCACTCAAAGAATAAATTATCAATATCCAATATAATAATGTGGAGTAATTATTGAGAATTTGTATGGATTTATTCTTTCATTTTGTACGTGTGTTTAAGATTTTTTTGTATTTAATAACAAATAACAGGGAATGAATGTAACATATGACTCGAAATTTCACGTAGATATTTTTAGAAAGAACATTGGATTCAAGTCACGACAAATTAAGGGGCGAATGATTAATGCAAGAAAGTGAAGTGGTTGTTGCATAAATTGGTAATAATTACATCAATATTGCCCGTGCAGTGGCAAAACAAAAGTCCTAAACAATATTTGTTTCATTAACATACACATTTGGTAACGTTGGTATGCACATACCTACAATTTAGATAAAAATAGTTTAGAGTGTTTACGAGAAACAGATCTGAGGAATACATATTTTTATTTCAAAATTATTCATGATAGAAAATACATACAATAAACCAGGCATTTTCTGTATATTTTTATTGCAAAGAATCATACGGTGCAGCAAAAACCTATTTTCTGCTTTTAGAAAAAGTGTCATTGGATGCACTCTGCGTACCTTGATCTACGCGGTGTATCATTTTAAAATAGCAATATGGATTTTTGCTCTATATGGCTTAGCACGGCGCAGCCCATTATATGGAGGCCTGGGAGTAAAACCCCCAGCGAGCAAAGCGAGTTATATAATGTAATGTAAATATATTATCGTAGTCTTAATGATAATAAGTGCGTCAAGCCAACAGAAGTCGTGTTATACTCTAAATGTAGGTTCACTTGCAAAAATACCTCTTGATTTTGTAATTAAACAGCCAGTAATGCATTGGCAGCTCACGTCTGTCATGTAGTAGTGTCGCTACAGGACTCAAACGTTCTTTGACCTCATGTTTGTATTATTTGTTTTGGACGACGTGTCATAGGGTTGGATGGGAAGGGGACTACTGAATAAATGATTCTCAATTGTTCTAGGATCACAATGGAGTCATTCACAAATCACGTTCAGAGAATTTCGGCATTTTTGAGTCCCTGCCCCAACGAATTGCCAAATCCCCAAACCTTTCTTGAGATGCTATGACTTAATTTTCGACTTTAGTGGCGAAGTAGAAGGCAAAAAGCTTTCCCAACCCATTATATTTTGAAGGGAAGAATATTTCGAAAATGAGATTATGTATATTTGCATGACCTGAACGCCATTTGTCTGGAGTAAATGAAAAAGGGAAAAATCACGGCAGAAAACTACCGACGTGGATGGCATTTTATGTTGAAGGAAAATATATGGAAACTTATTGTGGTTGTTCTTGCTATGGATTTTTCGATCTCTTCACAGTCTACATGAAGCAACCTTAAATTTTTAATTTCACTGTTTTTCGATAATTACACATTTAATTCACGAAACTCCCACACGTGACCTACAATTTCGCTCCTACTAAATAAGACGTATTGTTTTATTTCCACATATTATACTACTTGACTATTTCTCCACCAAGTATGCATCACGTGACCTTCCCCTCCTCACGTGAAGCATACCAAGGCATTTAAAGTTTGTACAGGAGTGGTCAAAGGGCCACGTGATGGTGAATCTGTCGTGGCAAACTATATATGGAAACACAATCTGACTACAGTAATCACAATCTGACCCCAAACTATGTCAATTTATTGTGAATACCAATGGAATTCTTCAAATACTTCATATGTACAATAATATTTTATTTTCATAAAATTTCGCGAAACACGTCGCTGGGACCGTTACATTCGGATTCTAAGTACATAAGATAATTATCTTTGTGAATTCGCTGAACGAGAAGTGATAAATCAAGAGATAAAAGCACATCAAGAGATAAAAGTCCAACTAAGGTTCAGACTTTGTCACACATCTTTTCTATACCTTTTCATTCACAATACAAAGAAATAAGATCTTATTGTATTCTTGGCATCCGGGCTTTTTGCTATGTCATGTGTTGAAAGCCGACGTTTTCCAAGTAATCTGCAGAATGGCAGTCGAAAATTTCTCGTCTTCTTTGACACGTGGCCTGACTAGCACCCGCAAGCTAAGATCATATGTCTATCTTGTTTCTTCGCAGGATATGTGGGAGTGGAAAGAAAGAGGGAAAAACTTTTGCAGTCTTCTTCGAAACGTCGGCTCTTCGACACACGATGCAGTAACCTTCTGGTTGTCAAGATCACATGGGAACTATCCGTGAAAGCAGTAGTTTAAAGAAGTATTAAGACTATCAGTTTCATTTTCGTTCTTTACGTTTTGGAACTTAATTCTGATACTTCCTAAAGTGTCAAATAGGTGACAGCACCAAATGGTAAAAATAAATCGCATAGCCACTTAAACTAAAATTCCAGGATTCATAAGGTAAGAAGTACAACCCGCAACAATTTAAAGAGAATATGCCCCTTCATTCAGGTATACAATACAAGTTACTTACGTGCATTCTCTCATTGCAAAGAAACGTATTGAAACGCATTAAACCAGTGCAATATGTGAAGTGTATTTAAGTGCATGGAAGCATTCTAATTTCTCATAGACAAAATAAAGCTTTTATTAGCCCGCGGAGCAGTCAGTTCGTGGAAGTTGTGTGTGGTGCGGAACACGTGGTACATCTGGCCGTTTCTATCTCAACCGTTAATTTCAAATTGTTTTCGTGTGTCCTATAGCTCATAGAAAATAATGCAAGTGTTTCGTGTGACGCTCCTAAAACAGTAGTAAAGAAAATGAGTTCACTCTTAAATCTTTCATTTGTATGTTTTTTTCAAGAAACATTTAATAATATTTTTCTTTTCATTAAATCTTCCATTGTTACAACTCAAACATTATTCACTTTTTGCTCTTTCTTATCTTTGTCTTAATACGTGGTATAATTACACCTCTCACCCTCATTTCAATTTCGATAAATGGAATTCTGGGAAATGCACTACAAAGGACTCGGGAAATGGACTGCAAAGCGACAAAAATTTTAGATCTTCATATTTATCCAAAATAATCTTAAACGGCATAGTAATTGCAAATAAATTGCGCTATATATTTTGTATTCTAGTAAATAATAATAATAAACCAAAAAAATTTTCTAATAAATTTATATTGCAAATATTTAATTCCATATACTGTACAGTGTCAGGTTTGGGAGACACACAACTGCGAATATCCATCCTCATACAAAAGAGAAGAGTTCGGATAATTTGTAAATCTTTACTTTAAGATTCATTAAATCTTTGTAAATGTGTTAGGACATTTAATCTTAATAAACAGGATGTCGCGTGATGTGTCATCGGTCCCACCCCCACGCGCAAATCGATCACGCGCCCCCCAGGGCGCTTACATCTGGTAAGTACGTGTTTAGCGAACACGGGGCCCCGAGCCGAGTCTGGCATTACTTCCACTTACTTGTGCCATGCTCCTTCCTTTATCTATACTGACCTCCCTTGGTCACCTCTTGTTCCTTTCGATCCCGACGCTATTAGAGGTAGGGTATCTTTCATTTTCTTCTTCTCTTTCCTCTATTTCTTCTTTTCCTCCCCCCAGGGGTCTTACGTCTGGTTGGTGCGTGTTTGGCGAACGCGGGGCCCCAAGCTGGGTCTGGCATTGCTTCCACTTGCTTGTGCCGGGATCCTTTCTTTCTCTTTCCTGACCTTCCTTGGTCGCCTCTTGTTCTTTTAGATCCCGACGCTATTGGGGCTAGGGTATCTTTCATTTTCCCCTTCTCTTTCTTCTTCTCCTCCTTTCCCCCGCAGGGAGCTCAGTTTCGAGTGAGTATGGGCTTGGCGAACCCGAGCTGGGGACTGGTATTGCGCCACCAGTCCTNACCGTAAGCTTTGGACATGCTTCAGCGACCACCATTGGCGCGATGGTGGAAAGTTGCATGTTTTGAAGGGCGGAGATCTTGCCTTCATTGGCCGGGTCGGAGGAAGGATTAAACCTCTATAAAAAACCCTCAACCTCAAGGTGTGTTACGCGCCGATGAGGTGAATGGGTGTTGAGGACAAACTCTCTAGCGTATCAACCTCTGGGGCAACTGCCGCACCTCAGTTGAGCAAGGCTTAGTGACGTGATGCGGGGGCTCCACGTCACCGGACATTTATTTCCTCCGCACTCGTGGGACA
>NNCF01128550.1:236393-260430 GCA_002313205.1 Laupala kohalensis | reverse complement strand
AGAGAGAGAGAGAGTTAGTTAGTTAGTTAGTTAGTTGGTTACCTTATCGCATCCGTTTATTGCAATTCTTACGTGTATCGTAAATCAAAGTTTCAAAAAAATTGTATTTACTCCATTCGGCATGAGTGTGTTTACCTTTGACTTTGTTGAAAAGAACACATTTGAGGTATTTTAGAACAATGACAGAATGTTTATTCCAAGTACCCAAGAACCTTCAAAGAATAAATAGATTAGCGTGTTTCTGATTAATTCCATACATCACTCTCTACCCTGAAAAAATTGAAATTCATTTATCACAATTTGTTGATGAGTTGTTCGTTTGAAAAGCCAGCCTTGAATCCTGTAAATTTTCATCCAAAGAAGCATCAAATGTCGTTTCAACTATACTCACCGAGATCTTTGAAAAATGTTGAGAACGAAAATCTTACAAGAAAATGTCTCTAGAAAAATGTAGGTGATTTTGAATAAACTGACCGTTGGCTTTGGAGAAACTTTCATACGAATGCAAGTTCATAAGTTGTTGAGAATACAATTTAAAGTTTTTATTGCTGATACTTCTTTCGTTGTAATTTCAAGTCTTCTGTCTTCTATTGTGGAGTTGGTGAAACCCAGTAAGTGCTGACGGATAGGTGGTATTCGAATCCTGGGGCTGTAATTTGGCATATTGAATCATGCCTTAATGTTCATGCTGAAGCCAGAACTTCCTTAACCTATCAAATGAATTCTCCATTTGTAATATCAAATGAATTCTCCCGAGCGTAATACCAACAATGGCATCTTGTTTCTGTACCGAGGTTCAGAAATTGCAGAGCTCTACTCTGCTTGTCCCCAACGGATCCGTTCGGAGCTAGTGACAAGAGTGAACACTCATATTCGAGTTATTGCATTTCAGACGTATCACCTGACGTTAACGAAAGGTAGGTTTCGCAAATATTGCGAGTTGAAATGCAACCACTGTAGTTTTACATGAATAAATAAATTAATAATAAATAAACTTTATTGTCAAAACCGTAGTTGCAATCTGCGTTTGACCACGGTGGGAGTCATAAACTCTCTGGAAACATGCAAGCTATCCCATTAATTCCGATCAAGGTCCCAAGGGCAGTGGGCAGTGGATGAAACTCGTTTTCAAAGATAACGTTTTCAGATTAGATGTTTTCAGCTCTAATATTTGTATACTCTTAAGATTTGGTAAAAAGGTCGCCAACAATCTTTAATTTTTTATAAATTCAGGCCTTTGAAAGCTGCATGTTTCATTTATTGAAAATGTCTTTATTACTTAAAAGTAGTCTGTCCTTATCCAATTTAATGCAGTTACTAGAGTTCTTTAAGGAAGCATATTTCAGCTGCTAGGATGTAATTGCGACGGCAATTTTGTTCGGAAAACATCTCATTCTCTCCACTGTGCGACGGACTGAGTCGTGATGGTACCGCACGACGCCTCAAGGGTAAATACTCTGTCACACACGCATCCCCCTTCTTGTTCCTCTTCAGATCTATTTTCACTCCTTCCACACAAATACCTTCGATACATAAGAATGTAAGGGGAGAAGGCAGATGCAGGAAAGTTCCCCTTTCGTGAGTCCTATCGAAGATATTTCCAAAACTAGGATTAATAGTGTATTAAAAATAATAAATTAATGGACGATAAAACAATGTTAATATAGTTAATAGAATATAGATGAAAAAATGTATATTTGTGACACTCTTGTTTCTTAATTATTCGGAATAATAAGTTATTCTTGTATTGTCTCTGGGTGACGTAAGTAACATATATTTTTGTTCCTGTATTTTAGATTCAAAACTTCACGACCGATCATAATGACAAATCTCTGTATTTAACAACACAACGTCTCAGTTTTCACATAAATGAGATAGCATACATAATACATGGAGAGTACCTCCTAGTACCATGGGTAGTATCCTAGTAACATTGCGCGAATGAAATTGTGAATTGTAAAAGGTTGTTAGGATTAAAAACGTAATAAGATAATAGACGCAAATAATTGCACTTGATAGAGCTGTTCCTGTGACAGCGTTTGAGTAATCAGAGAATAAAGCATAAGAATCATTATTGATCCCGTTACCCACAATATTGAAGGATTATTGAGATGAGGTCCACAATTAATCCTATACTATTAAGCGAGCAATAATTGTACCTATATGCCTCAGTATTTGTCAAAAATTTTATCTAGAACGGCTCTAACGATTTTAATAAAATTCATAGAGTAGATGTATTTTGGGATGAAAACGTGATATAACATGTTTTTTTCTTTGTATAACAATGTTAACACGTATAATATTAGCGTCAAGAAGGAATCAAATATTTTCTCACTCAGACCTAGAGTCTGATAGTCAAGGGTTTAACATACGAGCTTCGCACACATAAGTCCCGTGGTTTGAATCCCCGGGAGAGCGGTTGCTTTTTTTTCCCTTCATTTTTGTCGACCATATGATAAGTCTATTATACATTTATCGTATGTTTAAAAATTTTACTATTAATAAATAGCTGCTGGGTAACAATGCGAATAAAACGGCTTAAGTTTGCTGCTTAACTGCAAGAAGAGTTCTTCTTTCAATTCATACGAGTTTCTTTAAATCATTATGACTTTTTTATATGTAGCAATCCAATAATAAGAGTTATATAGTAGTTAAGAATACGAAAACTCAGATTCGCCACGAACAGCACACCAAGCTGATTGAACCGGTGATTTTCGAGACTTAAGATTTGCTCTTTAATTAAACATGTTAATAATAACAAAAAAATTCATATAACAATAATAAAAAATTTAAACACACGAGGAAAGTATAATCAGGTAGATCATGTTGACAAAAATTAATGAAAATATTACTTTCTCGGCGGGGAATCGAACTCGGATCTTGCACGTGTATGGTGGGTGAAGTGTGTGGTTGTATATATTCCTATAGTTGTATATATTCCACATATGTACAAGGAGATTTGAGGAAGACAACATTCGTTATTTGCAAATCAAGAAAACTGTTGTCGTTGCTAATGCTAATCCGTGATAACTGGTTTGCTGGAAATAAACACTGATTTATGTGCATTATCCTTCAAGTAAGTGTATTTAAGGTAGTAATAATAGCACGCTTAAAGGAAGTTTTAAAAACAATCTATTGAAAGCATTTGGAATATCGTTTCCGGAAGAATACTATAATACAAAACATTGTTGCAACCAATCATAGTTTTGTTAATATATTTTAAGTTTCAATTGTTTCGTTAAAAAATATTTTTGCAATTACAAATGTTAATTACTTTACATTTTATTTATTTTTAATTTAACGATTAAAAAGTATCTACTGCAAACATAATTATGTAAAAATACTCTAATGCGAATTATTGATGCAACCTGTTTCAGTGTTGTTGATAAATTTTGAGTTTTGATAGTTTTGTCAAATTATATTTATGGATGTAAATTTAATATTCATTCCAACATAATGGCATGTATGGTACGTATGTACATCTTCCTTCGCTGTAATGTATTTAAAGTAGTATAATAATTTTACATTTTATGCTAAAATTTTACGCATAAAACGTATAAACTGCTAACGTAATATTTGAAATAATGTTCTGAAAAGTATATTCGTAAAGAAAATTAATATATCTAAGACGTAGAAAAGTTCTTGGTTTACCAATAAATTTTTGTGACAACTAGTGTAGGCAACATTCAGTTGTTGTCACTTTAAAAATGCCTAAACGGTCACCTCTAAAACAACGCGTTTTTAATTTTAATAAGAAATCTCAGGAAAACCATACATTACAACAAGCAGATGGTGTAATGCGCGTTAGCTCGGGGGACAATGATATTGATGAACCGGGCACCTCTAGGGACACAAACAATATGGAGGATGTATTTAAAAAAGGGAAGAGTCCAATTCGAAAAGCAAAAACTACATGCGTGGAGCGATTATTCAGTATTATAGTGGATCTCGATTAATCTAATTCTAAAGAACTCCTTCGTGAGATGCCCAGCTGTGAAAGGAGAAGAGGACGTGCCGAGAGTGTTTAAGAACAGGAGCAGCGCTTACATCGAAAACGACTAAGGTATCAAGTATACAGCTAATGAATGTTATAAAACCCGGGAACAACGCCTCAAAGTCATGAGAGAGCGGGTCAGTCTACGAAGAGCTGAAGAGATAGCTAAAGAAAGAACTCAACGTTTTCAAGACTTGCGAGAGCTAGACAGGAAACGAAGAAATCAAGAGACGAGCGAAGAAAGAATTGAACGTTTTGAAGCCATTCAAAGACGAGCAGAAGAGTCTCAGGAATTTCGACATCAGCGATTGGAAGAACAACGCTGTAGAAATGCAAGACATCAAAGAGAATTTCAAAAGCATCCATTGGCTACTTATAAAATAGCTACGGCTTCAGATAACTCCTATTACAGCTTGGGTGTTTTTGACGTCGCGTGCACTCATTGCGGTGCTCTGCATTTTCCTGGAGAGCGTGTGAGTAATAAACGCAATTCTTTTGGGGACTGTTGCTTACATGGTCGCATTGATCTTCCTCATTGTGAATTTCCTAACGATTTAGTGAGACTATTTCGTAAACGTCATCCGTTAGCAAATGAAATTCCATAAGCGGATACGAGACGTAAATGGATGTTGTGCGATGGCATATTTTTCTGTAGATAACGATGGTACAATCAACAGTCGGAGTATTTACAGTTTCGTTGCCAGTGTCCGGATTTATCATAAAATAAATGTAGCTGCTCATCCTACCCAAACATCTGAAGATGAATTTGAAAGTCCTCAGTATGGCCAGATCTACTTTCTAGATTTTGCGGATGCTATAACCGAACGTCTAAATAATCCAATGAATCATAGAATAAGCGAACGTCTTTTGAATTTGTTAGAGAAAATTATGCGATCTGTAAATCCTTTTGTTGAAGGATTTATGATGATGCGAGAAGTACAAGAAGCAAACCAACGAACTACTGCACAAGGAAACCGACTTCCGTATATAAAATTGCTTTTCACTTCACCTGAAGGTGCTGATTATAGAAGATTTAATATCTCTCTTCATAATGAAGTAAGTGCCGTTGTCACATTAAATGCTGTTGTGATTGTGGCCATGAGTAACATTGACAAACGCGTTGAACCTTTCACATATTCTCTTTTCAATTCTAAAGAAACTTTCGTGTTTTCTATTAACATTCTATTAAAATTACTTACCCCAGTCATGGCAACGTTACAAGAGACGAATTCGCGAATTATCGCATTGCGTTTCGGACTGCACTCACCAAATGTATAGATTCGGAAGTCAAATTACAAAATCCTGTTTAAATTCAACGCATTACATTTTGGAGGTCGACTTTTTTTAACGGTACCTCGTCGATACTCTTATTAGAGATGAGCGTGACAGAATTCAGTGGATTAAAAACAATCAAAGAAAAATTATTGCTGAAAATTATACAGGAGTCACGAATTTCCTACAGTAACAGTCAGGGAAAAAATGTTGCTGATGGTGAAAAAATTATTTTGCTTTCTTCATTTCCTGGATCTACAAGATATTACACGGAAAGTTTTGGAGATGCCATGGCTATAGTCCTTCGTCTAGGGTCCCCAGATTTCTTTATCACGATGTCCTGCAATCCGGATTGTCCAGAATTTAAGGCCAGCTCGTATTACTTATGATGATGAATCATTTGTACAACAACTTGCCCAAGAGAGGCCACATATGATGGCTCGGATTGTGAAACTTAAATTCAGTGATTCAGTTGATGAATTAGATAAGAAACAAACTTTTGGAAAAGCTTTAGCATACATCTATGCAATAGAATTTTAAATTCGTGGCTTACCTCACATGCATTTGCTATTAATCTTGTGTCTAGAAGATATGATTGATAATAATGAGTGGATCTTATTTCTGCTGAAATTCCAGAGGAAGATTACCAAGAATTGCGAGAACTGGTATTGAAGTGAATGATAAGCAATCTATGTGGTGATCTGAATCCTTACGCACCATGTATGATCAAAAAATGGACGAGTAAAGTGCCGATTTGGTTTTCCAAAATCATTCCAAGAAGTCACATCTCTGGCGGATGGTGAAAAATCGAATTATCGTCGACGCTAAGATTGTAAATTGTTCCGAAACAGTCCTCATTTTTCTCACAGACCTGCTGTTTATCGCAAAGACATAAACACAGAAAATAACTAGAGACAATCGCCATTTAGCGATATATAATGCATACCTGCTTAAACGATTCAAGTGCCATATCAACGTGGAGTACGTAGGAAGTATTTGTGCAGTCAAATACCTTTATAAATACATTTACAAGTGACATGACTGCGCATTTATTAAGATTATTGAAAATGAAACAAGAGTTAATTACGATGAAGCATATACGTGCGTTCAAGGTCGATGTATTCTCCACCTGAAGCATGCTGGGGTTTGTTCGGAAACGAAATTCAGAAAAAAAAGTCATGCAGTTCAACGCTTGGATATTTATCTACCTGGTCAATTTATCTACCTGGATATTTAGGGTCTTAAATATCGAACAAACTCAAGAAGATTTAGCTGATATAGGACTGAAAGGATCGACTTTTAATGCTTACTTCAGACATAATCAAGCTCTCAAGAAAATAGAATAAAATCAAGAGGTCGTTTACCATTACTATTGGCAGATGCCTGAGCACTTTAGATGGACTGGAAGAACAAGTGAATGGGTACTTAGAAGGAAGAAAATTCGTGTCATTGGAAGAATACATATGCGAATTTTGTTTCACAGCCAGAACTTGCTGTGCGATTTCCTTCTGCTATATCATGTGAAGGGTGCTGTCGATTTTAATAATCTTCTAACGGAGAATGGAGTAAAAAAACTCGTATAAACAAGCTTGCTTGTCTAGAGGACGTACATATGATGATCAACAGTGGAGAGAAAGTTTGCAAGAATCAGCTCTATCCAAAATGCCTAGAGCTATGAGGACACTTTTTTAATTCAATTTCTCATTTTGGGTCACCTGAAAATCGTAAGGCGTTGTGGACTTCATTTAAGAAACAACTAGCTGGAGATTTTATCCAGGAAGCACGACGCAATTGGGGCTCGAAAGAAATGGCTATTAAAGAGCTTACCGAATAATTGCGTATAAATTAGACACTGAATCGACAATAGGGAGAAATTTTCGCTTCTGGGTATAGCGATACAAAATGGACGACGTTGCTAGCTTCGAAAATCAACAGAACGAAGAGCTTTTGAATTCTGCACATAATCATGCCGTAATTGGAGAACAGATGTACCACCAACTCAGAGACACTCATAGAGAAATTGTCGACACAATTATTAATTCCCACATTAATCAAGATCCTGGACCGAAGTGTTACTCTATTGATGGTCTTGGTGGTACAGGATAAACTTTTGTATATAAAACACTTTACTACATTTGACTAGAAGGAACCATTCTGTTAAATGCATGATATTTACTGGAATTGCATCTATTCTCCTTCCTGATGGTCGAACGTCTTACAAAACTTTTGGATCGAATGTACCTATAACGCCTCAATCAATTTCCAGTACTAAACCAGGCTCATCCAAGGCTGTAGAGCTTCCTAAAATTGATATTTTTTAATGGATGAAGCCCCTATGCTACCGAAATATGGCTTGCACAACATAGATCAATTGCTTCGTGCAATAGCTAACCCCAGTTTGCCGTTTGATGTAAAGATCGTTGTTTTTGGGGGATTTTCGTCAATGTGCTACGTGCTAATCGCAGCGAATTTATAGATTTTTCCATTAAAAAAGGAGCTTATGTCGTAATTTCCATTTCTTCTCACTGACACAAAATATGCGTGTTGATCCTGGGGAAAGACTTCGCTGAATATTTATTGCAACTCGGAAACGGAACTTTTCTTGTAAATGCCATGCATTAGATTGAATTACCTTCAGATATTCTTTCCGGAAGCAATCTTACCGAAGAAGTGTTTGGAGACTATCTAGTTAATATCACATATGAAAAAATGAAGGACAGAGCAATATTAGCTTCTTTTAATAAAGATGTTAACAAAATTAATTCTGACATAATTGAAAAGCTTCCTGGAGAATATAAAATTTACAAAAGTCACGACTCTGTGAAAGATCAATCAGAAGGAGGTCTAGAATTTACTCCAGAATTTCTCAATTCAGTTGAGATGGCTGACTTGCCATTGCATGAGCTCAAACTAAAAAGAAATACAAAAATAACGATCTTGGGGAACTTGGATGTATCTGAAGGACTGTACAAATGAACGAGATTGATCATCACACATTTATGCAACAACATTATGAAGGCAAAAATTATCACAGGAGAAAATTCGGGCCGCGAAGTCCATATTCCCAGAATAGCTTTAGTTTCTAACAAAAGTCAGCTTGGATTTACTATGCAAAGGCACCAGTTTCCTGTCAGAGGAGCTTTTGCCATGACAATACTTAAAGCACAAGGCCAGACCTTCGATATTGTTGGAAAACATTTATTAACTTCAGTATTTATGCATGGAATGCTGTATGTTGCAATTTCTAGAGTTAAGAGACGAAACGGTTTAAAATTTCCAGAAAATCCTCGCCATACGCGTAATGTTGTTTGGAGTGAAATAATATAAAATTATAATTAGACGATCTGATGACATTCCAGAGGTATATAATCCTGAATTTTAAGAAGCTATTAACATTCTGACAATTCTGCGAGAATAGGCACAGTGAAAAATTATTAAAAATAAAGATTCATGAAAAATCCACTCAACTTTCGAATATCTCAATATTGATGTATTTGAATTGTTAACATTATAACAATTAACTGAGATATTGTTGGAAAGTGCTACCTATATTTGCAATCGTATTTCTCGCTGTATTTAAAAAACATGACGTCGTATGAAAATAGAGTTTGGCAAAATGAACGCAAATCATCAATTAACATGTTTATATTAACTTTTTCAAAATTTTTAAACATTTAGAAACATGATGTGGAGCGTGGGAAGTAAATAAAGTGGAAATGTGTTCTCCGGAAATGAGTTTCTATTCCAAATGTATTCACATCCAATTTTCAAGTTCGATTCGGGTATGTTGATTCTTCCGAGGGTTATGAAAAAAACTGAAATCGATCACATACACTCCTTGATCGTAAAGACCTAAAGAGATCTCCATTTTTTCGGACGTTCATTACACTTTCCTTATACCTACGTATAAAATTGGACAGTAAAGTCCTGAAAAATAAGTGATTATCAATCAGAAGTAAAATGCCTTCTTTCAACTGTAGACTATCATCTCTATCATAGGAACAGCGAATCTCACGGAAGTCACTAAGGAGTCATCATCGCATATTATCTAGGTACTTATGTCTAATAGTAATATCTAATATTAGAAATGGGTATATTGTGAATTTGTATGAACAGATAATTTTGAGTTGTTTACGAATGTGTCCATAAAAAGAGGAAGCAAAATAAAAGACAAATGGTTTTTATCTTCCATTTACTCTCTGTATGTTTTCTTTTGCGTAAATACAGGGTGTCAATTCCATAAAATTTTAGAATTAATTCTTAAACGGGACACGAAAATAATCTTATACGTCAACGTTAATTGCACTGTTACCAAATTAGCAACATAGTTATGTATGAAATCATTCGTCATATTCATAGTTACACAGCAGTGCAACAGATAACGCACTGAATAAGTAAAACATTGTTTGAATCACTTTACGGGAATTATTTTTTGACTGCATTATGTCAAGATCATGATGTGCATGATTATTTATGACTACAATATTAAACGTTTTTTACGATTGATTGAAAACCATGTGACCACTTCGTCAGTCATCCGAGCGAAGCTAGGTCACCCAGTTATTACAGTATTATACAGCTAACGTTTTGAAAAATATATGTACATTTCATCAGGGCTGAAGAGTTCTACGTTATTTACTANGGGGGGGGGGGGGGGGAGGCACAACTTAATGTTATAAGTCTATGCTGCCGAATTAATATTTTACGTGGCATGTCCGGTGAGATTAAATAGAAAATTATGTTTGGAAATACAATATGAAAATATTTTATTATAAAACTACATATTAAAAATATAATTTAAAAATAAATACATAATCTATTAAATTTGTCAACTTCAATATAAGTAATATAAATTTGTCAACTTCAATATAAGTAATATAAATATGTCAATGAGAATCAAAATCCTATAATTATTACAAATAAATAAATGGACCCATTAGTTTTATAAGTCGGGCTACATATTGCCTAACCCCATCCCGTGCCCGCCTAATCGATCGGAAGTGAATAGAAAATTGGTCGTGTGTTAAGAAAAGTTGGACGAAGCTGTTTTATAAAGTTGCATGTGTTTTGATAGATTTAGGTTTTCATTTTTTTGTTCCGTGTAATATCATATACTGCCTATGCTTAGTAAATAATGTAGTATAATGTGCTGAGCTTCTTCAGCCCAGATAAGAAAAAAAAAATTTTTTTTCGAAAGGTTAGCTGTGGACATCTCAATATACCTTCAATATTATTAGTTAAGTGTGGACATCTCAATATACCTTCAATATTATCAGAAAATAAAATTTTTCACATTCTCATTCACTCATCACAAACAAGGTTTTGGAGGACATCATTATTATCGTGAATACATAATAGTTCAAAGGAAAAAGCAGCGAATAATCATATAGATTTCTAGAAGTAAGTTCTCGGGGAAAAAACTAAAATAAAAAAAACACTTTTGTGGTATAAAAAACTCTTCTTTTCTGTTGACAATCAGAAATCGTAATAATATTTCGCACCAGGAGAGACAATGACGTAAATGCATTTTTTTTAAATAAGCAATTTTTTGCACTATATTTTTAAATCTAAATCCTATCTGCGAAAACAATAGAATCTCCTTTGAGTTTAATGGTGAATTTCTTTGTAGTATCATTACTCACGATCCATTTCTCTGTTGCTACAATGAGATATTTTTGAGCAGTGTGTGTATGTGGGTCTACACTGACGTAAAGAAATAAATGTGTTTTTATAATAAAATAATTTCAATTGTTTTTATTTATCACTATATGAGCAACTAATTCTTTCACTTTATAAATAATATAAACTTTAAATGTGTGTTCTGGACAGTTAATGAATTTGCACTTGTGTCAATGTTTCTCAAAAATTGCAATATGTCATCAGTCTGGTTAGTAGTACGTTCGAGCTTAAGGTAGTATGAGAGACCCCGGGGCTATTTTTGAATGTCCTGATTTTTTATAAAAGAATAATCTATTATCTCAACTCTAATAAAATTTGGAAATTAAGGGGCTAATGTTTGAATAACAATCTTGAAGTTATACGAGCTCTAATGGATAACACCTCTGGTGCTATGGTTTTTAAATAAATTTCAATTAATTTTTATTAGAATTGGTATAAAAAACTATCAGAGGTGTCAAAAATTTGATATAGAAAAGAATAGCACGAAATTTGCTTCATCTTTCCGGACAATTAAAATTGTTATTTAACGGAATCTCTCGCAAGTGAACTCTAGTTAAACTAGAGACCATTCTTCAAATACGTTGCTTCAATTTAAGCGGTATAATTAATAATTCGTAATTTTTAATACACCATAATTCATGAATTACTGTTACAATTACTATTTTCTAAATAAGCAGGCTATATAACACTATTGAAAGTTTCATAAATGGTTATGTGCCGGACCGTAGTGAAATGGAAAGTTACTGGTTTATCGTCGAAGTTCCTCCTCCTTAATGCGCTTTGACATGAAATAGAGCAATGTGATGTTTCTTTCCAGGTATGGTTAGTTAAAGAGGACTGAGTTATGATCCTAGCACTTGTGGCATCCTAAACGTTACCTCTTCATGACAGATGAACGCGAAGAAATATCTTCGCCTCCCCCACCTTACTCACTGTGAACTTGGCCCCATACCACATTTGCTTTCCTGTCGCCAAGTTGAATCAACCTTGACGGAAAAACGAACACGTACTGCACGAGGAGAGACACAAGTCTGGCTCAAAACCTTCAGATGTCCTTTGAAATAGCATTTAAGAAACACATTAATAAAAAATTTGTTTTTTCTTCCAAAAAAATACAAAACGCTATCAAAAAACTAAACATCTTTTTCAAGGAATCGGTTTTTTGAACAGCGGGGGGCAAGGTCTTAAGCTATTAGGGGGTGAAGTAGATACATTTTCTCATCTCCGCAATAAGTGCGCAGAAAAGTGACATATTACCATATCGAAGTTTCTAGAGCTCAGGGAACTTGCCGAATATGCCCAAATGGCGAGGACGGTAATTTTGGCAATTTGGCGATATCGCCGTACATACGTTCTTTCTAATTAGGTATTACGGATTAATAAAATGTATGGCAAGAGTTTTTTTGTGAGAAAAAGTACTTAAATAAAATTTTTCGAAAATTAGACCATATCAGGTCACCTTTTCACCTCAAAACACTTTTAAGAATTTAAACAAAATTAGAGCAGCCGTTTGTTGAAATGGTGGTGCATACCAATGAAAGATGAAATTTTATTTTCGGAATTAATTGACGTGATGCTCTTCAAAATTCTATCAATGTATTAAATTAATCATTACTCGGTAGACTTCCGTTAGAATATTTCTCACAAATCGATAATTAATTCCTTTACATCAAAATCTCACTCTTTCAATACTGAATAAAAGAAAATACGAACCAACACACAACCCTACCTTCATATCTCTAGTGACTGGACCTGTGAAAAATGATACCAGGTTGTGAGAGGAGATGCATAAAACGGTCTTGACCGTGGCGTTAAGCTGTTCTTCCAGTACCTATTAGATTTGCTGTAAATTAATTAAATATTTCGTTGGTAGTCTTTGTAAACGTGTATTCTAGAGCATCGCTGTGCAACGTGCTATTCAATTACTGAATGACAAATGACGTGAATCGAAGCAATACATAATACAATATCATAACAGGTGACTACGAAACTTCACATTCTGTCAATTTGGTTAAGTTAACCAGAAGTAGGTTTGAAATTAATTATTATTTTAACTTAATTTCATCTAAATTTTTCGTTTACGGAAATGAGTTTATTATCAAAACTTGATCTACCAATACCCCAGTACAACTCAAGTGTAAAATAAGTGTTTCCAAAACACGTTGGCCCGTCTAGGATGGAAGCGAAAGGCTTGGAAGGTCAGAGCATCGTAAGAAATATCGGCAGGTAAGTCTTAATTTTAATTCTTTTCCTGTTTAATATCACTAATAAATTTTTCTTATAATTAAATCTTATAGCGTTTATTTAAAAGCGTTTGTACTACATTAAATGAATACTTTTACTTCTTTATACGAAGATTGTATTTCTAATTTAATTTATTTGCCTGATTAGAGACAACCTTGATGTTACAACACACCACAAGCACATATGCGATGTGCGTACGCTTTTGGTTGAGAAGCGGGATTCAACCATAAACCACAACCTTTATGGTAGAGTTCGCTGCCACCAGCTTGGTTTCCCCAAGCAATCAAACACTCGAGTAATAACAATAAAACATTTAATTCAAATTAAATAAAGCTCTGAATATTTACAAATGTAGACAAACTCGCAAATCATAAATACAAGTTTGAACTTGTTATTACTTGATATTGCTATCTAAAAGCAATAATTACACACAGTTATAACTACTGGTGTTATGAATTAACTCGGAAATCTACCCAGATTATCCGAAGTTCAAAAAGTTCCAAGTTGCTATCTCGAAATAAATAACTGTTCCAAGCTATGTTATTCGCGCCTATAGCAGGTAATAGAATTACCGCAGCAATTCTCAGTGGTCTGACGACCAAACTAACCAAGTTACATATTAAATAACTTGCGTACTTCTATACGCTTTCGCACTTGTCTCAAAGTCTGAAAGCCTCCAGTATAAAAGTCACTTAGGAGCTGAAATCCCTCCAATATATATTGAGGCGGAGGTCACGTGACTACCTCTTCGTCCGTTTCCAACACCCCACCTCGGCTTGGTCATTCCTCAGCATCCGAGAAAAACTGCCTTTTCGGATGAACACTATTTCTGTCAAATGCTGAAATATTCCATACACATTCATTTTCCTTCTCCGGGCGTTCATCTCAGTTTTCAGAAGGATGGAATTAGTCAGTCCTTACACAATGGACGGGAAGTCCATTAGCGGTAGTTTTCCTTATTCGGCGGAGACGCGGTCGGCTCTTAATCGCCTTTGGTATTTCCGGCGAGCACAGTGTTTGAATATGTTATTTCAAAATCTGTACTGGCCACGATGTTACACTTGATTTCCTCAATTACTCAATTTTGGCCAGAGACCTCTTGTTCATCTGCCTGCACCATTATCGCATTCAGACTAATAATTAATAATGAGTTAGATGTGCAATTACATGAAATGTGCGCTTTACATGAAAAAGTGAAATGCATTCTAGAATATTGATTTCTGGAAAGACGCCATAATTATGCTAGTTTAATTGTGTTTATTATTATATGTTCAATATAGTTTCAATTGTAAAGAACAGAAAAGGGGAACCTTTTCTCCCCTGACCGGTTCAAGAACCAATATATTCCTGAGAAGATTATTACGAAAATTATGTCACGGAACATGTAATCATGTCTTAGCGGAATCTCCATATTTCCAAATTCATTCAGATATGTTTGTCAATGAAACAATATGAAAACGTGTTCTACAAGGCTGCACATCACACTCCAAAATATTTCATGCAACCTTAAAGCCACAGGTACCACATACCATCCCTGGTGTAAAGCTTAGAAAACAAATTGGCATAATCAATTTTCCCTTATTCTGATTAATTACGCGTTCTGCATGAATTCTGTGAATTGAATGATAAAACTCTCCAACCAAATTCGTAAACGGTATTTGGGATAGAGAAATTTTCAGTGGTATAATAAGTAAAATAATTCGAGTGGACTTTTCGGAAAGTACTAGTAGGCACGTTACGAACTTTCACCGCTGGTTTCTCTTAACTTTCGCCAGATAGAGCTTGACGATCAAACCTTCAATCTGCATCAAAGTTTTGACGACTCGTATACATCCTCGTATATTGTCTCTTTCATAATAATCACATCTTAATTAGTCATGTATTGTTGTCATAGAGATAAAATTCTACGGATGTTACAGTATTCAACAATACTGTACAATATACACTACTGGAAATCATAAAATAAACACCAATATAAAGTATGCAAAAGGTGTTACGCCCTGACTTCAACCTTTGATGACGCGACTGGTGCGCAACTCTCTGAGGTTGTGGTGAAATTTCAACGTAGTTAACCGCCAAAGAATATCTCACATTACTTGCCAATTGTCAGAATGTTCAATCTCACAATTAATAGGTTTTTGACAAAACATATTAATTGTATTTTTGTTCTAAAAGATTCAAATTAATTTAGAAAATGAAAAATGACAAGAAATGTAAAAAAATTACCTCTTTTTTATTTATTTATTGTCAAAAAAGCAGTATAAACTGCGTATGACCACGTGGAGGACAATAAACTAATTTACTCTCCGGAAGCAAGCAAGAAACCATCCCATCAATTCCGATATCCGCCTCTACCCGAAGGAAAACCGGAGAAACACCCGGGCCAGGACAAAATTAATGTACACAACCGCGTCAAAGTTGAGTACACATAAAACTAAATTAATATGAATCGTAAGACAACACAATCATGCAAGAAAATAGTTTTTGAAATTGTTGTAAGTTATTTCAAAAGTACTACAACCATGGTGTGATCAAGTACAAGACAGATTTAACATTATTAAAATCAATAAATTCTTTTACATTGTAGAAGTACTGGTGCAGGAGGAAGTTTTTAACCGCGGATTTGAAGATATTCAATTAAATAATATATTTTATATTTTTAGGCCGGGAATTATATAGAACGATTCCCGAATGATATGGTCATTTTTTGGCAAAGAGTGGTTGACACTCTAGGGTAATGAATATTATTACTATTGGGAGAATTGTGTTCGTGAACGAAACTGTTTCATATAAAGCAAGAGTGGCACTTCAGTAATTCGGTCTTAACAAACAAGACCGTTTCATAAATATAAATACAGGGAAGTTTTAATATATTTAATTTCTTGAATAAAGGTTTACAAGAGTTTCGGGTGTGAGATTTACAAATTATCCGAACTATCCTCTTCTGAATTCTGAAAGTTTGAATCCTCTGACCGGAATTACCCCAGAAGGTATTGCCGTAACGTAAATAGGAGCAAACGTTTGCAAAATTTACGCAACGGGAAATACGTGGACTAACTACGTTAAGTAAGATTAGGAATGCATAACACAATTTGCTTAATTGGGAATTAAGATTGTAAACGGGACAATTCCATTTGAGATTGTCTTGAATATGAAGATTTAAGAATTTTGTATTCGTAACAGTTTTTAATTGTGTTCCGTTTAAAGAAAGAGAAACGTGGGGTAAAGATTTTGTATTATTGTTGTGAAATGATATAGACACTGTTTTGTCAGTGTTTACAATGAGACGATTTGCATGGACCCAAGTCGAAAGTTTTTGAGCGTTGGCGTGTTTATATAGTAAGTAAGTGTCATCAACAAAAAGAACCATTTTGCAATCTGATGTGGATGATGACATGTTTACATGCATTAAAGAGTATAGGGCCGAGAATTGAACCTTGGGGTACTTCGCAAGTAAGTGGCTTTGTTTCTGAAAGACAACGCTGAAGTATTTTATTTTTAGAATAGGATATTTCGACCTGTTGATATCTATCTTTTAAATAAGAAATTAGCTATTGACGTGGATGTGCACTTATGCCTAAAGAATGCAAACGAGAATGTCGTGATTGATGACATCGAATGCTTTGGACAAGTCAAGAATAACACCCTGAGGATTTTCTCCACGGTCAAGACATGTAGTAACATCGTTTAAGAAAGAAAATATGGCGCTTGTTGTGGAAAAGAAAAACGTCAGAGAGAATTTTATTTGTTGACAAAAAATTTAGAAGACGTTTATAGATAAATTTTTCCATGATTTTTCAGAAAGTGGGTAGTACAGATATTGGTCAGTAATTTCCAATATTAAGTTTGTTTCCTTTCTTGTGTAAAGGTTTCACTTTAGCTCTATTAAATATGTTAGGAAGCACCCCTTCCGATGAAGAACTATTCATGAGTGGATTTAATACAACGTGGGACGAAAATTTAACATCGGGTATATCATCTATGACTGTTGAAAATGTTTTTTAATGAACTGATGATTCTCATGACTTCACTGGCGTTAGTTTCGGAATTGAACATAGAATTGGGTACGTGGGTGGATTGCAGGACATTGATTTGGAGATATTGAGTAAGTTATTTTACCTACTTCTGAGAAGTAAGAATTAAACAAATTTGCTATATCCTGAGGATTTGATACGATTTTGCCATCGATTAGTAGAGAAATATTTTCTTCGCAATTTTCGGTAGTTGACGTGTAATTTTTAACAATATTCCACATGGGTTTGGTCCGGTTGTTCGATTTTAGTACTTGTCTGTGTTTTCTATAACTTTAGCTGCATAGACTAATTTTCGAAGAATTGTCTTATATTTACGAAAATAATCATGGAATTCGGGTGGCTAGTTATAGAGTTTTGAAAGATAATATAAACGGCGTTTGTTTTTTGAAGAAATTCTTATCCCTTGGGTGATCCGTCTATTGTATTTCTTTGTGTTAATTAACTTGCGTTTTATGGGCAAGTTAGAGTAGTAATGTTTTAGGAATATTGAGATAAATACATTGAATTTGTCATCGGTGTCTTGGCAATTGTAAACATCTTTCCATGTTTCTTCACGCAAATAATTTATAAATAAAAATTGATTTGTGTCATTAAACTCTCTTGAAAATTTGTAAAGCATTTTAAGTGGTTTTAGTTTATGTTTAATAGTCAATACTTGAGCAAGGTGATCGCTGAGTCCGGCGATAAACACTTCAAAGAAATACTAAATTTCGTTGTTGACGATAATTTTATCTAGCAATGTTTGAGATGAACCAGACAGGCGAGTGGGGTCGTTTATCGTAGTAATAAGGTTGAAGGAGTCGATAAGATTCTTTAATCGATTAATTGGTGAATGAGCAGAGTAGGATGTACTTAGGAAATCGATGTTGAAATCACCACATATAACGATAGATTTAGTAGACTTGTGTGTGATATGTTTTAAAACAATTTTACCTCAAGAATAACAATGAAAAACAAACAACATTCTTCGCTGGTTTTGTGTTTCATAGGCTACTTCTCCTTAGAAGTAGTAAATTCAATTATTTACTGTTATTTCGCATATAAACATTTGTTTGTATTCATGATATATCTTGGTATATGATTATTCATTCTAACATCTTCCAGAGCCCCTATGGTTCACACTAAATACGATGTGACTTACAACAGTATTCCTCAGACTCATCGACATTTACAGGGCACGGTGGCATTAAAACGAATGGCGTTGGTTTCCAAGAATTGATTTCTCTGACTGAAGACTCTTTCCTAGACATGACCTTTACAGATCCTACCTGACTGTATCAACTATGTACTATTCAAGTTTATTTAATTTATCAGAGTGTCTTTAAAAAGATAACATTTTTACTTACCGGAAAATTCATTCCATAACAGAGTTTTGGAGATATTTTTATTTTATAGTTCCTACATTTCATATTTGTTAGATCAAACATGATTTTTTGTTATTTCGTGTTAGCTGTTAATATTGTGTAATATTGGTAATAATATGGAACTGTAATCCGAATGTCTTAATGGAATTAAGGATTTTGTATTTTAGAGGATGAAATTATTATTGCAGTACCTAATATGACTGGCATTGTGGTTTTGGTTGTTAATGTTCTTGTGTTTTCATTAATGATTTACTTTTTTTTTACATTTATTTAAATATTAGTACAATTGTTAAATGTTTGTCCGTAAGTCTCATACTTGGCCATTTTATGTATCGTTTCTTTTGGAATCTCATACCCATTTTCCCAATGTTTTGTAAGTGTATTATCCTGACCTAAGTAAAACGACGCATTATTATTACTGCTGGCTAGTTTCGCTGTTATTTGTATCAAATAAAATTTTTTAAACTCAACTGCTTTGAAAAATTAAGTGCATGATATAACTTTTTCGTGGTTGACTAAAAGATGCCTTCTTCACCATGCTCTGCAACTATAATGGGAGAGTTTTGACCTTCTCAACAATCTGCTTCCACGCCTTCCTATCTTTGACCTTCTTTCTCCAATCCACTTTCGTTCTACGTAAATCAATGTAGACGTCCTCAGACCATTTCTTCTTCGGCCTTCCTTGAGGTCTAACACCTAATGGATTCAATTTCCATACCTTCTTAACAGTTCTTTGTTCCCCCATTCTGCAGAGATGGCCAAACCAGCTCAATCTTTGAGATTTAATGCAATGTATTATATTTCTATTATGAATTAGATTGGTTTAATTCTGCATTTGTTATCTATCAAAAACCTGCAGTACTGGAAAGGTGGAAAGATTATTGTAAAAATAATACAAGTATAACAACTACAGATACACAAGATGTTTACCACACTTCCCAGAAGAATTATTAGAACTAGAGCATGAACTGGAACCTCCCTCATATAACGAAGTATGTTATATAATTCGGAATTTGAAATCTGATAAAGCTGCCGGTTCAGACAATATTCCCCCAGAGATCATAAAAAGCGGAGGTAGGACACTTGGTCAAAGATTATATGGATTAATCCTCAATCTATGGGAAAAGGAACAAATACCAACTAAATGGAATGAAGGGATTATATGCCTAATGTTTAAGGAAGGTGATAGGCTGGACTGTGAAAATGATACGCCAATCACTCTGTTGAACATAGCCTACAATATTTTTGCAATCTTGGTGAATAACAGGCTTACTGACATTGTTCAGTGTCAACTTGATTAGACCCAGACTAATTTTAGACCAAATAAATGAACAATAGATATCATCTTTATGATCAGACAATTTTTTGAAAAATGCCATGAATATATCATTGACCTCTACAATATTTTTGTGGACTATACTACAGCCTTTGACTAATAAAAGAAATAAAATACCTGATTGTATTTAATTAAAGTTCCACCTATGCTTGTACGACGAAAAGAAGCCACTCGAATTAATATTTTAAAAATTAATGTTAACAGTGGCGGATCTAAAGGGAGGGGAACTCGTGCAACGAAGATAGAAATAGTAAAATAAAAGTTTGTTATATAGATAAGCTGAAGAAAAGGTGTTTTGTAGAAAAATTTAAAGCTTTTCACTTCCAAGTTTCAGTTCATATAGCTGCGATGATTGAAAAGTTTACCCTCTTAGGCTTACCACCGCAGTTGTAATACTATGATACGGTAATCCAGTCCCCCCAAAATGTTTCACGATGTCTCTGGTGAGTAAACTCACGTAGAAGTGGACCTTACTAGCACTTGTCACCGTGGTCCGTAGTTGGCAAAAACGAAAATACATACATACTTGATTCAGGAGTTCCATCGATGTCGATGCTTCCTCATCATCTCGTATTCGTGCATTAGTTACTTCGGATAAGGTTTGCCAGGTCTGCTTTGGATCTGCAGCTTTTTCCGCATCTGGTACTTTCGTTTGACTCGTTGAAAGTGAAGATTGCGACGTCGGTGATGGATGTATGGGAGTTGCTCGCGGAGTTTTGGAAAGTTGCTGCCTGTTTCTTGGACCTATTCTGACTGGTCTGATACTGTTGTCTTGGACTTCTGGATGTCTGTGTCGCACGTGACTGTTTGGACCAGATCCGGACTTGGCTTCAAAGTCACATTCAGTACATTTTAGATTTGGAGGCACAATTGTTTGTCTCCTTCGTTTTGTATCTGTTGTTGTTGAGTTTGTAGTTTCAGGGGATGACTTATGGGCTTGTTTTAAGTGTGATTGGACAAAGCCCCTTCCTCGTTTGCCATCTCGAGTAAATGGGCAGAGAGGGCATTTCCAAGTGTAGATGTCTTCTTCTTGGTGTCTCTCTATTCTTCTTGCTTTTTTTTATATCCATACTTTGCTTACGTTTTTCTGTCACTAATTCTTTGATTTTCTCACTTCATTCATTTCTGTTTGCAGCAAGGTTCCTCCAATCCATTTAAGTGTTTCATGTCTTCTTTTACTGTGTCTGCGCAACGCTTGTTTGGCTTTTGCTGCGGTCTTTTGCATATTGTTAGTTCTGAGAACGCAGTTCTTCCATTTTTCTGACATGTCCAGTGCATCTTAGACGTCTTGTTCTTATGTTGTTTTCAATTGTGAGCATGTTTGCTTTCTCAAGAACGGTTTCATTTGGTGTTTTGTCTTCCTATTTTATGTGCAATATAGACCGGAGACATCGGAGGTGGAATGCTTTCAGCTTTTTCTTAAGGCTTTAAAGAAGTGTCCATGTTTCTGACGCGTACAGGAGGCAGCTAAGCACTATGGTCTCATATATTTTAAGCTTTGTGGATAACGTCAGATCATGAGGATTCCACACTCTTTGACACACTCTCCCGAATGCTCTGCTTGCTGCATTAATTCTGTTCTCTACGTCGGAGTTGACTGTTCCATTGGACGTTATTTGGCTGCCTAGGTATTTGAAAGCACTCACTGTATCAATGGGGGTCATCAATTGTAATGGCCTCGGGTGGACATACATACTGTAAGATTTGATTAATTTTCAATACATAATCAAATTTAATAGATTATTTTATATTTAAAATATATTTTAAGCGAACGGTTGCCGCGACCATGGGCAGTAATGACAAAGGGCAAGAGAGAAAGTTTTTTCGATCGTTTGGGAGTCTACTCATTCCAATAAGAAATTCAAGTAAAAACCGTTGAAACATATTTGTTTTGTGAAAAATAACACGCAGTTCATAGGAAGAGTACCAGCGTAACGGAAATTCAAGTATCTTTCGATGGGAAGAAGGTCGCGTCAGTGCGAGTCGAGACATGCTGTTACCCAAAATACAAAAAGTTTATGACTTTAAAAGAAGTACAAAAGAGCGTGGGGGTGTAAGGGAGTGCGCAGCGACCAGCGTTTGGGTATTTGCTACCAGATGTTCCAGGATGGAAATTTTTAAAGCGGCGTACGACTTAAACAAACGTTACGTCTTTGAGTTTAAAAACCACCTCGTGCAAACCGCTAAGATGACGTTTGAGAGAAACACCGTTGAGAGCCAGAAACATTGAAAATGCAGCTCATGGGTTGGCCCTGCGCGTACGGAATCAAGTCAAAACTGACCACTGACAAGTGACGTCGCAAAGATGGGATTTTGACTTCATTGGAAGAGTTAGCAATGTGACTGTTCAAAATTTCAGATCGTGGGTGGAAATGGTAGACGACATAGTGGGAGAAAAGCCATTTAAGGAACAGAAAAATCAAAATCGATATCATTTTTATTCGTGTNTTATTCTCAGTCAGAAGCTCACATTGCTGTTATTCTCACATTTTTGATGATCGCTCAGATGCTGAGTCTATTTTCGAGTTTATTTAGAGTCGTTCAGAGATTTTTCGGTGACAGACAGTCACTCGATAATCTTTTTTCTTTTTTTTTTGAAGATTCATTCCGAAGACGAACAGTCGTTTCAATGATTATTAGGAGGCGTTCAGTCGGAGATCGAGTCAGGCAGCAGCTCTTAAATTTTGAGCCTTAGGATGTTATAACGTTGAACGTTGTGTTGTTACAACAACATCGTCAAACATCCCGTCCGAGTTCATAGAGGATTTATGACCTCTTCATTCGGTCCGAAAGCACCGCTGCCGTTCGCTTAAGGAATGAATACGAGGGATCCCGGAAATAACGAGTGAGTCATTTCGGGGAACGGGTCAGCTTTCCTGGAAGTGAGGACGTCACCTGCTAGAGCGACAACCCGAACCGCAAAGGATCTGCTGCAATGCCTTCTGGGAGTCGGCACTTCCACTCACTACATCTGATCGATCTGTCAGCTTACGAGGTATCACGTAAAGTTGATTGCATCCAACTGTAGATGATAGGCGCAGTGGCGAGAAGATAAGTGAATTGATGATTAATGGTGAAGGCCCAGGCTTTTAACTTTTGAACTTTATTCCAACTGTGAACTATGGGCAGTGATGGCATTAGAGCTAATTAATTCTGAATGTATGATAATGTTTCTGCAAAGGTTTTTTTTATCTTGATAAAAGTAATTGTGTTAAATTCAGGGTATAACTTGTTGATAAATGAATGTCGTAATTGCTAATTATGTGTGTTTTGTGGGGGTGGGGGATGTAGAAGTGCATTATTTTGGTTATGTTTCTTATGTGATTAAAATTAATGAGTTAATTTGTTTATTGTGCGTTTTCCTTTGGAAGGAACCCCAGTATGTGTTTTCCCTTAGTTCAAAAAGGCACGAATCCAGATAAGAAATAATTAGCCGTGGAGACTGAGATTTTGGTAAATGAGTGCGAGCCACTAAACTATTGTTGCAACTCATACTCGTTTTAATTTGTTACAATACTTACGTAATACATACATACATACTTACATACACACATACATACATACATACTTACATACATATATACTTACATACATATATACTTACATACATACTTATTTACATACATACAAACATGCATAAAAGGGAGATATTTTTTCTTCGAATAAAAGTTTGTAAATTCGAAGTAAGTAGACGAATTAATAAAATCTGGGTAAAATGATGTCTTTTCGTCGAACAACCAGATTAAATGGGCTTACTTT
The DNA here is from genome assembly GCA_002313205.1 of Laupala kohalensis. Taxonomy (NCBI): domain Eukaryota; kingdom Metazoa; phylum Arthropoda; class Insecta; order Orthoptera; family Trigonidiidae; genus Laupala; species Laupala kohalensis. The sequence continues at coordinate 236,748 of NNCF01128550.1, read as the reverse complement.
GTTTTTATAGCTAGAAGGAGAAATGAGCGCAGAATCACGATATTTAACCGTTTTTAGCATTCGCGCACTCGCAACTAGGTTCTGAGTGGAAGAGTCAACTGTTAAGATGAAGTAAAAGTTATTGAACAGGAATTTTCCTAACCTGTATAATCTAGTGTGTGACAAGAAACATAACAACAGACAATTGATCATTATTGAAACGTCTGCGCCAGGACACGCCAGCAACTTGCAAAATATTAATAGCTCTTTGTATTTTCTAAGCAGGATGCTGTTAAGAATATGACAATAAGTGGCCGGTCCGCGCTAAGACGGACGTGCGACGAGTTTTCCGTGTGAAGGCATTGTTCGAATAAAC
>NNCF01128550.1:166737-235908 GCA_002313205.1 Laupala kohalensis | reverse complement strand
CGTAACTAGTTTCAGTTAGTTGTTGGGTGAAAACAACTTATCTTTTCGAAAGAACCGATAACCTGAGGGTTTATTAAAATTTAGTTGTCTTCAACTATATTTTACAAAGTATAAACGATGCTCTCTTACAGCATTATTTGTCTAATCAACGATTATTAGATGTATTGATGATTTTGGGAGTTTGTGTCTGTAAACAATTCAGATTTCATGTAATTTGTAATAAATCATTATTTATTATTACACGTGAGTTTGGTTGCTCGGGAAACCGAGCTGGTGGCAGAGAAAAAAACTACCATAGCTCTACCCTCCGCGACCCCTTTGGGCACCTTCGGGGCCTGTTGTGGGATAGGTTTGACTTTTTTGAGGGATTTTGGTATGTATGTGGATCCCGCTTCTACCAAAAGAATAATAACAACACATCAGGGTTGAGATGTGATGTTACAATTATATTAAACATAAATATAAACACAAAATTTGTCTACAAACTTTCAGGTACACAATCTAAATTTAAAATCAGTTGAACAAAGTGTAGTTACCTCACATTGCATTAATAATGATCACTTGATGGATTGGGAAAATACATTAATTTGAACAAAGAGGTAAATTATTATATACGTTGTATATCAGAAATGATATTTCCCCCCAGGGGACTTACATCTAGTAAATACGTTTTTGGGAAACACGGGGTCCCGAGCTGTCTGGCAATACTTACACTTACTTGTGGAGGCTCCTTCCTTTCTCTTTCCTGACCTCCCTTGGTCACCTCTTGTTCTATTCGATCCCGACGCTATTAGGGCTAGAGTACCTTTCATTTTCCTCTTGATATATTGGAATTCAGGAGGGTTTTAGTGGGTGTGGTTGATTCATTCGGCGAGTCCCACACGCAGGGAGAGTCATGTTGGCTCTCCTTAGTGCGTAATTGCATTTTCCCTACCTGTACAAAATTTTAGAGCTGTAATGACCTCGATGTCGACGAGTCGTAAAGCCCCCCCCAAAAAACAAGAGATGTTATTTATAAAAATTCACACGGGAATTTGAATTTACGCACATACACTGAAAAGCTATCTGGTATATACAATACAATTTTAAAACATGTTTGTGTAGTTTCTGTTTTTTGTGAACAAATTTTGTGTTTATATTTATGTTTAATATCAAATTGTTATGGTTTTGTTATAATTGTTATTATTTGATCACCTGACGACTACCTAAAACGAAGTCGAGACGTAGTAAGCTCTTTTCACAAAAAATATATGTATTATTCGTTCATAAATGGTCGTAAGTCTTTCATTATTTATTTAATTAAAATATTTCAAATAATAAATAGCTAATTCACCTATTTTCCTTTTAATATCTAAAAATGAATGAAGGTGATAATAAATGTGACCAGCATCCGAAGTCTTTTGCAATTCCTGAACTAAGGCTTAACATGATACTATATACAAATTTGTGTATCTGTAATAACGACCCCTAAAAAATGACGGTGTGCGAACAACAATTATCTCATCAAAAATTAATACACACATTTTTGATAATTACTTAAATGATAATCTATAATTTTTTGTCCTAAGAAATAATAATTTTATGAACTATAAATAAATTAAGGTGATTCAAATGTTGAGTTTTGAGAGACATTAATATTCGCCACTATTTACCTCTCAAAGACGTAAAAAGATAGGAAGACAAGTTTCTTTTATTTTATTGATGTACCAAAATTTAAAACACAGTAATTACGTACAAATTGCATCGTTACTTTCGTCCGATACTTCCTTCTTCTAGTAATGAGGGATCATTGTCGACACAAATACTAGCATTAACTTCAAATCAATTTTAAAAAATCGTGAAAACTTCCATAGAGAATCACCCTGAGTCTCAGTTTACACGACTTATAAGTGTCCATAAAAATGGATCCGATCAAACTAGAATTATGAAAGAAAAGTTTGAACGTTAAAATTGCTCCTTAATTGTACAAATTGCACAATTTTTTAAATATCTGAAATAAGACCACTTCGCTGATTCTCATACTTAATCCATTCTGTAAATTCCTAGAATTGTAGAATAAATTTTAAAAATGATTTTCAGTTATCACAAAACTTTCCTAAAGTCTTAACTACGGCGTGTTTGAAAAAATGCAAATTGCAGATTATTTTCAATGATTTAATGTTACATCTAGAGGAGAGTATACATTATTAAACATGTATAAATCGAAGACCAAAGCGTTCGTTCTTTTCAAAAACCTCCGATGTCTGGTGAGGAAGCTAATTTTTTTTCTGCGACTATAAATTAAATAAATTCGTCGTAACTATTTCAACCCTGATACGAATCATACTAAACTTGTTCTCTTCTTCATAAATCCTTTTTTATTGCTACACTATCGTCTTATTATCATAAGAATCAGAGGAACCAAGTCATTTGTACTAATATTGTATGTGAAATTGTTTTATTAAGTTACGTGAAACCACTGTTATTAAATTTTTGTTGATGTACGATTTTGTAAGATATGTGCCACAGCCACCACAGACATCATATTCGTTGATTCTTCCTTTCTTCATAGACGTCAGAAGAATTCGAGAAATCGTCAGCTTCTCAATTTCTGGAAGAGGATGAAAATGAACATTAACTTCCTTCCTGTTATTCAAAAGGGTATCCTATTTTCTTCACTTTATATAAAAATAATAATAAAAAGATGTGTATGGTTGTGTCGGACGGCTGATCAAAATTGTACTTGAGAGCTACGGGGCAGCCCCAACTCTTAACACACTACGCATTTTATATCCTTTATGTTTCTCTTAACAATAGCTTAAATATTATTAATTTTGTCTCTCATACGTGTTTCCTAACTCGTGAAACCAATATTCTTCAATTCACATTTTAACTTTGATAATTGTAATACATTATTTGTTTTAATTTGTTTTCATACTTCTTTTTACATTGTTTACGGGAGCTTGGGAGTCCATTAGGTCTGACGGCTCTTGGAAAATGTCTTGCAGCCAACCAGGTCAGTTCCGGCGTCAATTGTAATCAATTTCCAATAAACACGAAATGAGTTTAAAGTCAAACTTTCTTTAGTCTTGTTCGAGGGCCGAACTCTCTTTGAAACAGAGTTATATCCCTAAGAAAAAAATTATAATATATCTAACTTCCAAAACAATAAATAACGCATATCTCCATATTTCGCACGTCGCGACGGTGGTATTGATTAAGATCGTTTCCTCGTAATATTCCTATTGTATGACTATCTCAACGAAAAATGTATCTCACGTTTGCAAAACATTCTTTATACTCTCCCAAAAAGTAATTTTTAAGGTGTACCGATGAAAACAGTAATTTCAGTTAATACGTTTTTTCTAGATATGAATGTTAAATTGCAGTTTCAAGAAGTATTTTTCTTTTTTAATTTCCAGTGGAAGAACGTATACTGTGGTATTTCTCTTTTTGGACCCCTCCCAAAATCAAATCGTGGGGGTCCACCCTTGCGCATCCCGGTGACGTATGGGATTTTTATTCACATTCAAAGTTCAGAGTAGTATGGAATGAGTACTAGTCTACTCTGGGGACAAAGGCTAATAAAATGCGGAGTTCCATCCTCCACTAACCCCAAGGCTAGCAGTAGGGTTGAGTCTGCGCTGTTTTCATGCCCCTCGCAAGATTGAAAAGTCAACCTTAATTTCAAGATAGAGTTACTCGTGTTAAAGATGTATTGTATCGTGAGTGATGTTGGCTACACTAATGTGAAACAAATTATCCAAAATGATTGAATAATTACATTAAATTTACATCGAAGTCATGGAAAATGTGGAAACGGTATATTATTTTCTACGATAAGACGAGGAAAAAAGAAGGACTATAAGAATTTGATAAAAGAGTTGCAGAAAGTAACAACAAATAAAATATTCTAAAACGAATTGAACAAAGAATAAATACGCAAATTGCGAACAATAACAACCCTCCCTAACTCTAAGTATATTCAAAATAATAATTTCGAGTTCTTTATGCACTGTCCTGTTTTAGACGTTTTGCACCTTCAGCGCGACACTATTGTTTACAAAATAATAACCTTGTCTCGCCCGTTAAAATAGTTCAATTTTTAATTAATCGTCATGATAACTCATATTATTATAAATATATAAATCCTCTTATCAATAACGAAACAACTTTTTTTCGCAAATCTCCAGAAATTAACTCAAAATTCTCTTTTTGATTTGTCTCTGAGAATACACTAAGCTGCTTTTACAAAAAATTATTCTTTAAATCTGAGATCTCGTGAATATATTATTGTGATGGTTTATTTTCGATTATTTGAAAAATCAATAAACCTTCAGTTAAAAATTATTTGTAATGTCTAAGATATAATGTAAGAAATGTTTAGGATTTCAATGCAACAAAAAGTAACTAGAAAAAAGAGACATCCTTTACTAACTTTTGCTGGCTCCTAATGCCCCTTGTTCGCTTAATGTAGTTGTTTTTGCTCTTTGTCAATTAATTGTGTGATGTCTTGTTCCGCCGCATCCAGTTCGTCTTTAATTTTCTTTATTACGTTCTTGTTTGAATGATCCAAGTCAGAAACTTCTTTTTTCAAATCATTTAATTCTTTTCGTAATTTTTCGAACGCTTGTTTCTGGTTAGCATCCATGTCATGCAAACTTCGATTAGCTTCAGCTACTTGCTTTTTCAATTTCTCAGCGCGGGCAATTTCTTCATCTAATTGTCTCATTGCCTCTTTATCTTCTTTTTCTAGTTGATCTCTTCTTTCATTATCACGATCCGACTTTTTATCGTTCGCCGTACTACCTCCGAACCATCCTTTCTTCTCAGGCTCCTCACCTTTCTTTTCATCCTTCTTTTCATCCTTCTTTTCATCCTTCTTTTCATCCTTTTTTGCTTCCCTATTTTCTTCCTTTTTTGCTTCCCTATTTTCTTCCTTTTTTTCATCCATTGGCTCATCCTCTTTAGCTCCTCCTCCAAACCATCCTGTCTTAGGTTCTTCGTCTTTCGTATCATCCTTTTTACCCCCTCCTTTCTTCTTAGGCTCTTCTCCTTTCTTATCATCCTTTTTACCCCCTCCTTTCTTCTCAGGCTCTTCTCCTTTCTTATCATCCTTTTTACCCCCTCCTTTCTTCTCAGGCTCTTCTCCTTTCTTATCATATTTTTTATCTTCCTTTTTGCCTTCCTTTTTATCTTCATCCATTTTGTCATCTCCTTTCTTCTCAGGCTCTTCGTATTTCTGATCTTTTTCTGACTTTTTACTTCCCATCATTCCTGAAGATTTGGCCTCTTTTTCCTTATCTTTATCCTTTTCTACTTTATCTGTCTTATATTCTTGTGAAGCAGGTCGGAGAACAGAGCTCTTTCGTCCTTGATCCTTATCTTGATCTTTTTGCTGAGAATCTTGTTTTTTTCTTCTCTTACATTTATTCCTTTTCTTTTTATCCTTTTTATCTTCCTTACCAGCTTGATCTTTCTCCTTCCCTGTCGTATCTCCTTCCTTCCCTGTCGTATCTCCTTCCTTCCCTGCCTTATCTTTCTCTTTTCCTGCCTTATCTTTCTCCTCCTTCTTCCCCTTTCCCTTATCTTTGCTTTCCTCCTTGCCTTTCGCAGCTTGTTTTTCGTTCTCCTTCTCTTTTCCTTCCTTCTCCTTCGCTTCTCTCTCCTCTTTCTCACACTTTTCCTTTTCTTCCTGTTTCCTCCTTTCTTCTTCTTCCTTCTCTCGTTGGCGGTCACCTGCTGCTTTTTCTCTGAGAGAAGTTTAGAAAGAAAAAAATTAGTTTCGTAAATAGCTAGTTTTTAAGATAGTCATTTAAATACTTCAAAACTCGACAGAAATGGCGCAAATATCCAAAATTTGAAGATTAATAACTAAAAAACGGTGAGAAAAATCTAACAGTTCGTATTGTTCATATATAACAATGTTAATACTGATAAAACTATAATATAATTCTGAGAAATGAATGTCCACTTTTGGTTCATTTTTGTGGAAAGACCCCATCATAAAATTCTCAAATATTTTGTACTATACTGCAGTTCTTATAGTTCAGTCTTAAAATCAGTGTTTCTACGCAATTCAACGCTCCTAAATACACAGCAAGCAAGCAGTTCGACTAATTTGCATTGTCGGTAACGAGAGCAAAGAGAAAAAAATTACTCAGGTTCCGCGTGCTTGGTCTTCTCTGCTTCCTGCTCCTCTTCTTCGGGATGACGTCTGGGCTTTCTGTATGCAACGATAACATTGAATTCAGATGAAACGATTTACATTTGAAAAATAACTAGAGACATTCTAAAACTTTTATATTTGAGATGAACAGTCACCCACTTGGTGCGTGATAAAATGTTCTAAATTGTTTCTTTAAAATATCACAGTATTTTCTGTAACAATACAATTTGTCAGTTCTCAAAAATTCGTTGACAGAATCATATTCTTTCCATGAGAAAAGGTATAGAACAGAATTACCTTAATACATTTTAATGTTATTCGACCCAACTAAATTCTATTATGGACAGTGATTTTGAAAATGAATTAATAGTAACAAATAACTTAATTCACAACTTTCAGTATGAAAACACAAGATGAGCCCAAAAACGTAAATTATTACTGGGACCAAAATTGGTGTCTAAAAAATATTTTCGTGTTTTTCCATGAATAAAAATTACTTATGACCTGATCAAGGGATCANAATATTTTTGTGATATATATATATATATATATATATATATATATATATATATATATATATATATAATATTCATTTCGAATTAATGAATATGATAATGTAATATAGAACCACCTAAATCATAAAATAAATTGTAAATGATCAAAACTTCCTAATTTGGAAACTAGACAAGCATCACTATAGAAAATATACGAAATAACGGAAATAATTCCCGATACAATTATCTTCGACAGTGAAAAGAGAGCAGAACCGTTCTGTTTATCAGTCAGTAGAGTCCTACCAAAGGTGCACTTTCTACCGATGACTCGTTGATCTTTTGATCTCGCCATAAATAGTTGTTATTCAACGAGAGAAACGATTCAAGGACTAAAAATATATTTAGAGGGTCCGAGTAATCATTCTCGTTTTGGGTCTTATCATTTATTTTACTTTAGTTTTTCGTTTTTTTGATTTTAGCTTACCGTTGATATACTTTTAGAATTAGAATTCGTTTATTTATTTGTCTTAATAACTAATATTTTCTGCTCATACGTTCCATTAAGGAGTTTCAGTGCCCACCTCCCACCTCCGTCATCAGACAAGCTCAATGGTACCAAAATCACATGTTTTCACACAAACCACACACGTCTGTAAAATTTCAGCTTGATCGGAAACTTGGCTGTGGCCGAAAAATCAATTAAAAATGATGAAGCTGAAGGACAACACACATGCGACCGTTACAAGTTAAATACAAGCTTGTAAAAACTATTACTCAAGGGAACTTGAAAATTTGCTGGGGTCTTGGTTATGGTACAGACTCACTGAAAGGGTTTTTTCTAAATTCTTTTGAAGGGTTCAGATTTAAAGTTTCACTACTTCCACTATATCTCACAACTTACTTAGATATAATTCGCGGTTTTGAATGAAAACGTTGATAATTCAAATATCTAAGTCATAATCTGGATTTTTTGTATTTTCGATAATACATTTTTAATTGTTGCAAAAGAGTAGAAGCAATTTTACTTTTTTTTTTGTTCATGCTTATGAAATTTGGTGAATGTAATAAAGTGAAATGGTAATAATAGACGAGGAAATAGTTCCCATGCTGGTAAACAAGGATATAAGTTAAATATTCAAGAATAGATAAAATTCAAGGAACAATATTTGAGTGCACCAAATAAACATTTTATTCCTCATAGTGTTATTTTTAATGTAATGCATTTTACATCACAAATGTGTTTTACAAAGTATGAAATACTCTTCCTTTGACAAAAATGTAAAAAATTAAGTTTTATTTAATTGACATAGTTACCACTTTGAGGTATTCTAAAAGAAATACTCTCATTTGATGTACTTATTAATCTAATCTTCTGAGAAATGCGTTGTGAGTTATTCGGGAGAAAAAAGAAGAAAATTTCAAAAAACGCTTAAATGTAATATTTGACACAGTATTTGATGACCTAAAACACAAAACAGTGTATTATTGTGCATATAATACAATTAACACCCACATACGATGACAAAAAAATAAAAGTGCTATTTTCGTGAAAAATGAAAAAAAAAACGTGTTCTTTTAATGAGTTGAGAATCCGTTGACGGAATTTCACATGTATGTACCCATTAAACGCAGAATTAAATAAACTTTAATTTATCATGATGACGTCAGTATATCCAATGATAACAATAATAAAATACACGACCCTATTAAACAGACACATCATATAGTTCACCAATTAATAAAACATTACTACATTTCGAACCTGATATAACTCATTGGTTCCTCAAATAATTGGTGAAATATATGTGTCTGTTTAATAGGGTCGTGTATTTTATTATTGTTAAACTTTATGTAACAGCATTTCCCCCCGAAAATTTGCATTTCTACGAGTTATTTGGAATAGTGTCCGAATTTTCGAATTTTTTGAGCTTTCCCCCCCCCCCCTCACACATTGAGCACAAGGAGAAAATTAATGCTTTAAATTAATCTATTCACATTTGTAAGGTTATATTAAAATCATTTTCAGCTTTCCACGAATTAATCGGAAGCACAGCCATTTTCCGACCTTTGAGTCGCTGAGATGTACATTAACCCTCCTCCAGTCATTCAAAAGACATTTTGCTTCTAAATTCTCTTTTTATTATTTAACAGAGATTTAAGTTACTTGAACTTGATTCCTTAAATTATAACTAATTGCGTCTCAGCAATAAACGATTCCCCTTAAAACCTTCGATTTTATATTGAGAATATATGAATAAATTATTAAATGGTAAATTATTAATCGACCAGTTACTTATTATAAACAAACACTTTCTTCTTTACAATTTAAAGAAAAAGAGAATAGGCATATTAATGGGAATTTAAAAGATTTATTTTTACAAGTCCCGAAATTCACACGACTGAAAACGCAGGCATTCAGTTAGCATACAATAATTGTTATTTTCTATTTTTATAATTCATACATTAAGTGTTTATCATTTTAGAAGGGACAATGTACATCCATGTAAATTACAGCGTAAATATATCCAATCTTTTAGACATGATGAGAAACTGTCAATACAAGTAAACGTTTTAATGGTTTTTGGAGGAATGACTAAAAATACATAGTCTGAAACTGATTTAATTTTGAGAGGTGAAATCAATTTAGCAATATTGTAGCGTGTCATCAAACGAGATATTGACTTCTTTTCTGTGGCAATGTATTCTTAATATCTATAAATATGTTTCAGATGTCTTGAAATGTTGACTTGAAGAGAGGTAAAAGCGGTGAAACATTATTCAACTGCAGGATATCAACAATTTCTTAATTTTTTCATTGACATTTTATGATATCAATCTCAATTATGACTTAAATTTATTCAGAGGGTAAGAACGGATTTGTTCATCCCATTTCAAAGCATTAGGCGGTCAACGGTAATGGTTCATAGCTTAGAAATACTCAGTCATTGCGTTCTACTACTAAAACGGACGTTTGTGATATAGAGGTACTACATCTCGCTACCAGCATCTTCTATCTCCGTTGAGCGAGAAGGCGCTGGTGCAATAATCCGCACAGTCGAAGATTCACTAACGAATAACATTTAACATTGCCCCAATAAAATGCTTGTAGTAAACGTAAATAAAAACTTGTGATAACTTTCGGTCAGGTGAAAATGGCGATGAGTCGGGAGTACAACCCGGGACTCCTGCATTGATCGCAGGGGTGTTAACCCCCACGTGTAGGTACACGGAAGAAATATATAGCTTGTAAATAAAAGCTTGTTTAAAAAAAGTTTTTTTCCAAAATTTTATTTTACTTATTAAGTCTCTATATGAAAAGGGTGTAAAAGAAATGTATATCTGAGTAAAAAATGGGGGCGTCCAAATTTAGCAGCTCATATACCTGTCACATCTCACCATTGGAATATGTCTTATGTCTACATTTATTTGATTTTCACAATGCTTAGCTGCGTATTAGGAACAGAGATGATAGTCACGTTGCCAAAAAGACCTCTGCTCATATAAATGTCGACAAAATGGACAGATATATTTTATTCATTTGCGTTCTGGATTTCAAAGAGCTTTCTTGCACATGATGGTAGGGTAAAGGATACACACAAGACAAAATAATGCTTATTCACAATGTGACTCATGTATTGGCATGTCTTCCAAAATAGGAATGCGATAGGACTGCGCGTTCAACAGATAAGCGATACAAGTACCAGAGATGATATCCAATTGTGCTGAATAAGTGAACTCTGTGGCAGTGTATTTTCATTGAAAATAGTTTTCCAATGCTATTCGTAACGTAATGGTCAGTTAGACCGGAAGAGAGGTAAACGCTCTGGACATTGCAGCGTAGGAGAGATGGAATCCGCGGTTCCGGTTCAAAAGACAAACAGGTTTGGTTCTAGATAACTCTCATACATCTCTTCTCATAAATTTAGTTTACCACCATGAATATATTCGTCACATAGATTATTTCATTTCGTGATGCTGACCTAACGTAAAACATGGTTGAACTGAAACAACTGAATGAAGACGGTAGCAATGTTCTAGAAAATCCTGCGCCTCAACTCAATGTCAGTGATTAAGTCAAGAGTGGTTCAGAGTAGCTGACGCAAATTTAACACCAACTGTCAAAGAAAGTGAGAATGATATCAATGGTGACAGTTGAGATGGATATGTGTCGTAGAAGATGGAAGAATCTATTCTTCTGGACATTAGACACAAGGGTAAGTTTAACAATTGTATTACTGTAGATTTTGCCATTCAAGGACGATGTGATGCAGTGGGGTTTTCCAGTACGTCTCTGAGTCGTGTGTTATCGAAACAAAACACATCACTTCCACAAACATTTTAGTGCACACAAAACTTGAATAAATCCTCCGTCTATAAAAATAAATGTAAGATTTAAATGATGTAGACTAGTGTTTTCCAAAAGTATTAATGTTCTTACAATTTTTATAGCGTTTTAATTTCGGATGTGTCTTATTTTGATGTAAAACCTGTTTATTATCTTATGGAACTCATTACATGAATGAATCTTATTTTGAAAGCATTTTAACAGTCTAAAGAACAGAAGTTCATAAAAATTTTCTTTTATTGAATTAGAAAGAGGAGTGTACTAACAATAGTAATGTATTTCTTCCGTAGTTCGTATTACTTCTTGATAGGGTAGCATGGCGTAATGATGTGGTTCTGCTTTTTATGACTTAACTGGACAAATATTTTATATTACAACAAATAAAGTCTTTAAATTTGTAGTTGTGAAAATCACTTTCTTTCAATCTATACAATGTTTGGAAAAACTGTTTGTAAAAATTTGAAAATATGAAGTGCTGGGTAAAGGGGATATTTTTCTTTTATGTAGGCATGGTAAAAGGGAACATACTCTAACAATTTACTCTCCTATTTGATATCTCCAACCATTTTCAAGTCTCATATGTGCGACTGTCTGCTCCACGCTACGCTCGTCGTCGAAATAAAAATGAATTATTGTTTAAAATGAAGAAGAAAAAAAGTTTTATCTGACACTGATGATAAAATGACAATAATGATAAAATGTGTATTATTATTGTAAAACAAATATAGTAAATGAGTAATATAAATAACATTTTTCAGTTGAAATGTGTAATGATAGTGATGTGTTTATTTCTACGATCTCATTTTGTGATGAAGAAGATAGTAAGAGCTTTTGTGTCTTTGTCGTGTCCCTCTCGTCCTCACAAAAACCTTGCGTACTGTGCCGCAAACGCGCCTTGTCTTCCTCGAAGCCCGGTCCCACCACATCCTGTGCGATACGTAGACGCGGCAACGCAGCTACAGCTGCTACCGCCGAAGCTCGCGATTGCACACCAAGGCAACGAGCGGAAACTGCGTCCAAGAATGGCGATTCTTATTCGGTAGGCATCACCTCGCTCAACGGTTCCCAATGTCTTTCAAATGCGTTTTTCAAACTTTCCCATTAAATTTCATCCACTATTTTAGAATACCATATATTCTTGTATAGTAAGTTTGTCCTGATATTTCTCTCACGTGTTTGAGTGAGGATCATAATCATTGCAGAAAAGGAGTATGACCGAGGGATAGATGATTCAAGTTCCACTTTTGTATTCGCTCTCCACCAATATTTGATCAACTGCCCATTTATAGTAGTATTAGGGATTTGATGAATTAATATTTGCGTTTTGTTTTGTGTACATTAAACTTAACGTTCGTTGATTAGGTAGACACGGTTATTCATGTACAAAATACGTATATAGCCATTCAGGAAATAGGCTTAAATGACAAGTAAGATATCCTTACATTTTTATGACAGGAAAAGAGAAAAACATATCCTTGAGGTTGCTAAAAATCAGGTACTACATCACCACTTGTAGCGTCTCTCTTCAAGCAGAGGTTGTTCTCAGCGTCTGATGGGATGAATAGTTTGTATCCTAGGTACATCTGCTTTTATAGCGCTCATTTTCAAGTTTTGAATTAGTATAATGCAAATGTTTCTGCTTAAATTTTATGTATAGCGGGAATGAAAAATATAACTTGATTTATTGACGTCCGTGTGAGGTATCATGTGTATACATGGATTGGGGCAAGACTGGCAGATGTTGAAATTCACCCAATAATAAAAATGATTCATACTAACATGTACCTTCTAAAAAATTTAAACGAATACGTATAGAGTAAAATATGTACTTTGCAAAATACGATCCTATTATATGTGAAGAGACTTGGTTCATAACTACAATTCGTTTATGGTAGGGTGACGGAACAATCTTCTCAGTCTAGAGCGCCTAAACCCTTGTCGGGTCTTGGTTCTCATCCCATAATTTTTATTTGTAATGTGACATTTCAAGGATTATCATCACTTTTTGATTAAATGCCTGCTGATATGTTCCAGTAAGTTTCTAGTAAATGTATTGTAGTAGCTATATACAAAAGATTTATTTCCATATATAATAAGGTTTGTTATATGCGTATTTTGTTTGGTTGTTCTATAATTAATTAATTTCTCACTCTTAAAGTTTAATCTTTGTTATATATATAATACATCCTAAACCTTGCCATAACGTATAATTTTTTTTTTCCACTTACTTCGGAATCTTCTTCGTCTACAATTTTAATTATTTTCTGATACAAAATAATTGTTTATATACTGTAACATAATTAGTGAGTACTGGATAACTAGTTGTGTATCCTGTACGTAAAAAATTAGTTCGGAAGAATGAATAATAAAGATTTTGAAACCGTGTTTTTGCATTGGACCGTAACTCAAAAAATAATCTTAAAAAACTAATTTCTATTAATTCAACACTTCAAAAATGATTTAATAATGCGTCAAACTTTTTCACTGATATTAATTAATTGTTGATCCATAGCGCGGATACTGCAAATGCAGAGAAATCGGTTTAAAACTGTCGAAACTAACTAAGAAATATTACAAAACTCAGCCCCTCTCTTGAACAACTTTATTCATGCTGCCCGGCTGATGCCAAATTGAAAAATTTCCCACCAGAGAACTTCCTGCTTTGATATATTCGAGTCGAGATAACATTAACTTGTGAGCTGGCAATGTTAATTTATTCGAGATACGTTTTACACCCGTCATCTACGCGTGTTCATTTCCTTGTTAGAATGCGAATGCTAAGTAAATGACTGGTTCAAAACAGATTACTCTGTATATAGCGACAATAAACAAATGGGGAGTGAATTATTTTCTGCAGAGATCTGTATGTTTGAAGATTAAGCTCTCTTTTCGGTTCGTGGGTGCTAAGATTTGTGTCGGCGGTGTGGCACAGAGAGGCGCCTTGTCACTTCTTCGCTCGCCATGAGCATTTAGTTGCGCTCCGTGGTCGTCCAGCGTTCAGTGGGAGGAGGAGGTGTCGGAGAATGGCCTGGGGGCGGAAGGGGTCGACCGACTGAGGAAGTCTGTCCGAGCGGGGAGAGGAGGGGTTGGAGAGCGGGTGGCAGTCAGTGGCCGTCGCCGGTGACTCACGTCCTGCGGAACGCGTCGTCTCGCCGCAACGCCCTCGCCACCGTCTACTGTACCACAACGAACGACAGACGGCGCGTGTATAGAAGGCCTCTCTTGCATGCAACCAACAGCGGCGCTTGGCACCGGAGCATTATGATGGCAAGCTGTCTGTCACGTTTATCACCATTTGTCAAGTCTCCTGCGCGTCAACATGGAATCAAAGGCACGACGTTAACGCTAAGAACAATGAGTGTGTTTTAGCTAATTTTATCTAGAACAAACAAATAAAGATTACGACGCGACTTACCTTTCATACTACATCTTAATAGTATTCAACCCACTATAATCTACGTGTTCGAATAGAAATACAAATGGTATGTCGCTAAGTCTAATAAAAATATAACGAGAAATCAATGCCAGCTAATGAAAAAAAATATTTTACTTCCGATAAAAGTTAGATTCAAAGTTTTCGATCTCTTAGTGGGATATACTACGACAAGAACGAAAATACATAGTAATTATTTCAGAGTGTATTACAGGTAATCAACCTTTTGCGTGGATTCAGGCAGCTTTATACATCTACGTCTCCACTGTTTCATCCACACATCCTGTAGAGGAGTCTTAAATGTAAGATTATTGATGAGACTCAATCGATAGGAAACAGTCAAAAGGACTTCAATTCGGTGATCGTGCGCGCTTTTCCCCGAATATTGAGTCGGGTCGGGTTGTCATCGGACACAATACGAAAAGAACATGATTCTCAGATGCCATCGTGTTGGAAGAATAGTTTTGCTCGCAAAACTGTGAAAGGAAATCTTTCAAGAACTGCGCCAGTACTTATTTTGTGATGTCTAAGTATCTGTAACTTAAGAGGTACGAAATAATATACGGTTCTCTCAGACTACCTCATTTATTAATGCTGAACTCAAAGGTACTACCTCATTCATTAATGCTGAACCGTTGCTGAATGCACGTGAATATGTGGCACAAATATTATCATCCAAAATTTGGTTAATGAAAAATTTAAGCTTTTGTGATCAGAAATCATAAGAAGAAGCATGAATCTTTAATTGACAAGTAACAATGTTGTCAATTTTATATATGTAGTGTATATTTTTTTCCATATTTAGACATTTACTTCTACACACAAGTTTTAAAAAATCTGCCTCACTCCTGTTCTACCACACTGGAATGAACCACTTAGCCATGAAGGAAGGATTAATTACTCGCCATTTAGAGGTATTGAGGATTAGGTATCATAAGAAATGCTGCCAACATGCGAAAATATGTTGTCACATAAACCAAATAAGGAAAAAGAAGAGCAGGATACGTGTAAAGGATGAATGAGAATACTCAAGCAAGCACAATAAAGAGAAAATATTATACAAGAAGATCCTAGAAGAAGTCGGGAAAAGAGGAAGATATGCTAAAAAAATATTAACGTTAGAGAAGGGAGGAAGAAAAGCTGATAATCGGGATAGATGGATGCAAAGTTCGAAAAGTGCTGTTCAAAAATGTACCAAATTTTCATACAAATTTTCAAATTTTTATGTAACTGAAGAAAATGTTTGGTTATTCCACATTTCAAGTGTATGACAGTCGTGTTGATATATACGACAGTTGTATACTACATCTGTCGTTTTGATATTTGGATGATTATTGCGTACACATATTAACTTCACTGTTCAATCTAGTAAAGAAAATCTTTTACCCACTATCTCGCCCGACATTGAAGAATTTACGATATTTTACACGGGTTTCCCCGTTCCTCTCCATAACTTTTCTTGACAGCCTCGAGTATGTTCTCTTATCTTAGGAAAACACCTGACTCAAGCACCATCGTCTTAGTGTGCACTTCTATCCTTGTCAGCAATGTCGCAAAATCCAAAGGTCAATGCCAGTAACTCGAGTTTTGTCATTATCTTTAGAACAAGCATTTCTAGTCTTCCATTGATCGCTGTTAAAATTGTAATTGATGACGCGATGAAGGATTTTGGAATAGAAATGTAATTTAAAATACGAATTGGTTGCTTTTCTTCTTTTTTCAGCCGTATCAAGAATTTCAAAGAACTTAACAGCCACAACCTCCGATCTATTTTCTCGAAATTTGATGTACAATTTTATTTATTTTATTTTAAGTGATTTTTGGTGTAAGCCACGGAGCGACGAACTTTAAACTCGGCACTTGCATTCTCTAAAATGGATCAAGAGTGATATTTTCAAAATTCGGTGTCCGAAATGTACAGACTCAATTAAGTCCACTCGTGAAGCCGAGATTAAAAAATCACTCATCTTCGAAAATCTCCTCCAACCCCATTTACCACATTGTTATTCAGCGCTGACTGTTTCAGATGCTCAGAGGAGAGTCAGTTTGACAAATTTATCCTGCTTGAGTTTTTCTCCATAACTAAAAGTAGCCACAGTTAACCACTTACAAGATTTCTTGCTATTTCAAAAATGCGAGTTTCCTGCGTTTAAATCGTCTGAATAAGGTCAAAAGCATTTCACCTGATATTTAGTTATATCTATATAGAGAGTGTTCACCTTCACCTACCTCTAGTGCATTTGTGTGAACCAATTATAAAATTATAAAAGGCGATTGCTCAAACCATTTTCTAAAACCAAAACCGAAACAATTTCTGATACTGCCCACGAAGTTGTACACTTTAACTCTGTCGGTCGGATGGGGTCAGAAAAAAGACACCGTCTTATCATCGTCAGAGTTCAGTCGTCAAGAAGTTACTTTATAACAAAACGAGCTGTAGGAGCACCAGTGCAAAGATGCGTGTACAAAACCGAGGAAACGCATTGAGTTCTCCTTGTTGTTTATGCAACACTACACGCGAGAGAGGGGTGAAACTGAATCATCTCGCAGCTAAAATCTCTGGTAAATATATGGTGATATCTTGATGCAATATTTAACATGAAAACATTTCAAAACATAGATGATATGGGGATATGAAGCAATGACGCCACAAATTTTTTCTCGGAGCATGTCAAATTATATGTCAATTGATTACCCAAAGAACCGTTAAAATTTGATGGAGAATAATTAGCTATTTTACTCTTCAGAAGCAAAAGAACATTCCGTCAGTTCCGATCAAAGTACCTGAAGGAAACCCGAAGAAAAACACAGGTTGAAGCTACAGAGATAATGTTATCAATTATAACTGCGAACAAAATATGTTTATTTTTAATCATTCTCTTATCAGTTTGTTCTTACCATATTGTTATAGATATTAGTTTTCAACCGCAATTAACGACAAATCCCAGCTCTGAGGAAGTCCATGATATGGCCGAAAGAGCGTTTTGCGTTAATAAATAGTGACAGATCGACGAAATCTTATCTAGTTTCTTTGGTTTTTATATAATAAGAAATTAATAAATAAGAAATTAATCTATCGTTCCTTCACGGCCTGTAACACAAATAGTTCTCACGTCTTTAAAGGTTGAAAATCATTTGAACTACATTGTCATGTCTTTTTCTTAATGTGCAGTTTATTCTACCTACTGTTTGACAAATAGAGAAACTAATAACGTATTCATTCAACGTGCTTTTTGATATAATATTTTCTTAATATAACATTCAAGTATAATTATGTATTAGTGTAATACAAGATGGAAATAACTACTTATTACATCAAGATGCAAAAAAATTAAAAGCAATCATAGTGCTTACTATTTAGAAAAAAAAACATTTTAAGACGTGGGTCATGTTTTAAACTCTCATTTCATTAACAACCATTAATAAAACACTTTGTGTAAATTAACTATGAAACCTAGTTTCTGAAAGTGAAGTTATGTGACTACAGTCTCATTCAATATAGATTCATTTCAATGAGAAATAGTCAATAAAACAATTTAAAGTTCAGTTTGTGCAGCATGCCGTTCTGAGATTGACATTTCAATAATTTGCATGAGAATTAAGTTTGCATGTTTTCTGTCTAATGGTGAACATGCAAACCTTAACTTAATGGTTAATTATGAGGTACCGTGACTGGTTCAAACTAGTAATGGCAAAATCACTCCGTTCCGTTCCGTTCCGTTCCATCTCTCTCGTACTCCGAGTGTTCTTTTATGGAAATGGAAATGTACTGTATCAGTTGATTATGTACTTACAGAAATGGTCAGAGGGTCAAGGATAATATTTAGAATCATCGTCCTATCTCCCCACTCATCCCCTCATGCAACTGCCCTCCCCCCAGTCAGATAATTAACAAAAATTGTGATATAACAATGCGTTTTTCGTCATATAATGGGCCAGAAATCATTTTGTTTTTCTCGATTCCCATCTTTTTAAAAGTATGATAAGACAGTGCACTATTTGTAGCAATATTTAAAGAATAATTTTATATTACTTCATTTTATATTTTGTGAATGAATAAACAATTTGAGTAAATGATTAATTAATAAAAAATCATATTAATTAATGAAGAAATAATTGTTTACTTTTTCGGCACTTTTTGGGTATCCTTATCTTATTTAGACATTTTCTAGCGACATACTCTATCGCCTTAATAATTCTTCACTGTATTGTAGCTAAGCGTTGGCGTAATCAAGAATGAAGTCGGTATTGGAAAAATGACGGGCTTATGAAAATAGGTTAAAATGTGGGCCCAAAAAGGTACCAAACGTTTGGAATGAGATCCCAACTAAACTGTTTCTTTCATTAAAATAAAATCATTGAAGGAAATTTTTAATATTGTTACTAAAATAGTATGAGATGACTGTGATGTAACTGAAATGTTTGTCAATCTAACTACATCGTCCACCTAACTACGTCGTCTTCACACAAATTTAGTTGTGTGTTGTAAATTTTGTTGAAAGTTTTTAAAAGTATAAAAAATCGCCTGAAGAAATGGAATTTTTTTTTTTTTTTTGAGAATGAAGTATAGATTGTTTGCAAAGAGGGAGTTAACTAAAATTGAACTTCTGTCGTTATAAGCTTAATGGTAAATGAAGGAAAGATCGGACTTCTATACATCGAACCCTCTAGAAGTGGGGAGATTGCCACAGTCAAGAACCAAGTCCCCGCACACGCATATTCAGGTGTTCCAAACAATTATTTTTTTCAAAACATAGAAGAGTATGTATTTAAAACTACGTTCAGAGAAGAATGTACGGACCTACGAAAATTTAGCCATTCTTTAACTTTACTATAAAATGTGTAATGGTTGTACCAGAAAATTATCATTATCTCAATACAATCCTACCAGAAAAGAGATCTAAGTAAGGTTTTGTCTCAATTAAATCCTACCCCAAATTTGCCCTTAGATTTCTTTCTGCTTTAATTGCTATAGTTCAAGATCTCTCACAGAAAAATGTGTAAATCAAAATATTACACGTCTAGCAATATAAATTAGACATACAGAATCGTTGAAATGAAGACTAAATACATAACGGAAAAATAATATTTATGACAAGATTTCAAGTTCATTACATATATCATAAATTTACTCCTGAATCCCAAATAAACATTTAAATTGCACATTTACCCAGCTAAGTGAAGTAGAAGTCGAAGAAACATGAAAATATAAGTTACTCATTGTTTAATATTCCAATCTAGAACGATAAACTGTGCTTCAAAGTACACTGCTAGTCTCTTTGATTATCATCAACTCAGCTCGGTCAACGGACAATATTTTCTGAGCACAGGATCGTGAGATCGAATTGCGGTTAGGATAAAGTTTTTTGCACTTTTTTCGTGTGGAAACCAAGCGCAAAATTCACGCGTAGCTTGTTACTTCCTTTCTATTCTTTCTTACTATTTCTTCAACGATTCCAAGAAACATTGTCAAGAGTTAGATACAGGAATCTATAACGATTGAACCGTTTGATGACTAGGTACAAAATTCACAGTCAGAATGAAAGATTTCTTTTGGTTCAATATATCGGAAGAAATATTTTGAATCGTAGTCGTTTTCATCTCTTCAATATGGTTTTCCTAGAATATTTTGGAATTCATTTTTACTCTTGTTCCTTCTTCGGATTAAACTGTATTGCTACTAGAGGGTTTATTTACTTTAACTATGTCGCTTTTAACTTTTTTCATTTATTTTATTCATATCTTTAGTTCCTTTTATAGTCTATTTGGGTTTACATACATTATTTATCATCTTATGGAAGTCACTCATTATAAATTTTAGTTCATATTCATTCAATCCTTTTTTACTAAATTATGAGTAATATATTGGAAAGGAAACTGAAGAAATGCTATTTTTAGTGAATAGCGGTGTTAGAAAACAATATTTGCGTTAACAATGAAGAAGTATCGAGATAACACCACATCGATTTCCATTAATTTTATTAAACTTAAAATCTCGTATCAAAATTACATCGGCATTCAGATTCTCTTTAACGAAATCGGTAGGGCGTAAATTCATATCGCGAACACCCCTAATTCAGGATGCTTTTTTCCGAACGTTCTGCCACGAGGGGTACAGAGGGAATGTCGAGAGGTATGGAGGCGGGTGCCTTCCTCGATAGAGGCGGTGGCCGGGTCGGGTACAGCTAGCGAACGGGAACCTCCCTCGCGATTCGCAGTGCCTGCGCACCGTATCGACCGCGCGGCCCACTTTCTGTCCTCCGCCCCCATCCCACCTACACCCCCGCATCCGAGCGGTTGCACCGGAGGCTTTGGCGGCGAACGAAGCTGAAGGCCCGAAGCTGCGGGACTCTGCAGTGGCAATTCGCCGACGAAGTCTTCCGCTTATGGATTCCTCTCGCATGGGAGGTGATAACCACAGGCCAAAGGGTCAATGTCCTTGGAATTGACAAAAGGTTGGAGAATGTAATAATGGAGGATTCGGATACTCCGAGAATCATTTGTTTAGAAGTGGTGGAAAGGAATACAAATACCGCTAAACATGTATTAAAATATTACTTACCTTACCTGAAATTATGCTATTAATTTTGTCCAATTTATTCAATACACATTCAATATTTTTACCTCTAATGACTTCTATTTCAATAAGTTCTATCACAACCTGCTTAATGTTCTAGCACATTGATTTCATTTCTTACTCAATTTTGGATTTTCTCCAAGTAACCTTAACGCATTGGCAAATTTGGCATCCACCGAAGATATCGTTCAAAGCGACACGATGTAAACATTTGTGAGGCGCTTCAGTTCATCTTCTGAAATAAGATATTGCGATACGATTTAATTCTGAAATGCATTGAACTGGGAGTACAACTTAAGGATATGCCGAATTACCTCCTCAATGAGGAGAAAACACGTTTTCAATCTTTAAGGACAGTAGGCAGTATCGATCGTTTAAAGGAATGAAATATTTTACTCCATCCAATAAATTTAAAAATTGGCAGTCTTAATCAAGTAATTTTTTCAAATAAATGTTGAATTAAAAGATATTGAGTGAGGAAATATACGAATCTCTATAATTTACCACTCACATGAAACAATCACATAAGTAACTTCAAATACTGAAACAAGGATTCGGAAACGCTTGTACTAAGCAAAGGAAAACATTATTTTCAAGTTTTCAAAATGGATTTGGAATATTTTTTCTATTATAATCCCAAAACTTAGTTTATTATCCTCCACGTCGTCAACTGCTTTTTTGACAATAAAGTTTTTTATTATTATTAATTGAAAATGAATATAGGTCATTGCAAATTCCTGGATTGCAAGTGTACCAAAACTATTTTCAGCAGATTGGAGTACTATAAATAATGCGTAAGGTAAATATAGTGTTCAAAAAATTATGCATGAGTATTTATAACGTATGAAGATTGAAAACAAGTATTAAGTAGTCGGATCTTGATATTTGAGCAGACCATTCACTGAAAAATACGCTAATATAATCGGTTGTCATAGAAAAGATTTTTCAATTTATTGATACGGTGAAATTACGGAAAAGGCAATCAGCTTTAAAAAATACCTTAAGCTGCATAAGGTTTAATCTCAATTTCATATAAAGCAAATTGTGCTACGCATTCCGAGTTCTGGCTTGTTCTGTAAGTCTACCCTATTTGCTGCGTATATTTCGTAAATATTTATTCCCATTTACTCTGCGGCATTACCTTTTTCAGTAATTCTAGCCAGAACATCCAAACTTTCAAAATAAAAGAGGTTAGTTCGAATAATAATGATGATAATAAAAATAGTAATAATTGACAGAAGTTATCCTCATTATTATAAGTGGACTAGGTTCTGTCTTGGGAGGGTTGGAAAACTCCCATGTAAGATTTAAGATTGGGAACTCCAAAAATGGCCCTGCGAGGTGCATCCCATATCCTGCGCAAAGTTTTGTAGGAATCTACAATGGAGGTCTTGTTCCTGAAGAAACTTGTTGCAACCTGGACCAATGTTGTTCTCCCCAAAATGTCACCTATATTTGAGAAATAGGACTAATAATAATTAAAATTGATGTAATAATTCGAATTTATAATAATAAGTAGAACTGATATAACAATACTAGCAAACCTCCCTAACATCATGCTCGGAGACCGAAATAAGAAGGAAATTCATGTAATTGATGTTGTCATCCCACTGACTCATAATGTTGACAGAACTTACAGCTTAAAAATTAGCAAATACAAATGCTTGGCTGACCAGATCAAGAAACTTGAGAAAGTTAGCATTCGATCCACAGTGATTTCGACCACAGGAATTATACCGAAAACCACAAAACTACTTTTAGAAATACTAGGAGCAGCCAACACACTGACCAAGATGCAGAAATCTGTAATTCTTGACATATGCCACATATGTGCGAAAATATTTAGAAGAAAAGCTTGAAGAACATGCCAATGTCCGTTCATCAAGTGGAGGAGATCCAGCTGGAAGCTGTGGAAGACATTCATAATAATAATAATAATAACAATATTATTATTAATTATATTGATGATAGTAATAATAAATGAATTCAAATGAGAACTGTCGGTATGGTTGTTCTGAAGTTGTATCAGTCCAATATATTACATCAGCACGCAAACAGCTTTTTGGAACAGAATACAAACAACGACATGATACGATAGCCAACATTTTATATCAACAACTGGCAAAAAAAAATTCTGCTGTTGCCAGAGGAGAGAATACCTTCCTACATAGTCACAAAATTCATTGGAGAATGCGAAGTGGTGTCTTTATTGGGACAGGACCATTCTTACTGATCGAATAGTCACCCATAACAGATCTGACCTGGTAGTAATAAAAAGTTGTAAACTTGTGTCCTTTATTGATATTGCTGTTCCCAATAATAATAAGCATCATCATCTCCAATCTAAATACAGCGAAACAAGTATGAAGAAATGGTCAAATTGATCAAGAAAATGGCTCGTGAAACATGTGGAAATCATTCCAATAGTCGTCTCATTCCAAAGAATGAGACTATGCAGCTAGAACTATGAAGAAGCTAAACGTGACGTCTGACATTTAAATATTAATGCAAAAGCAGTTATTATTGCGATTCCGGAATTGTTATGAGGTTTTTAGGTGGTGATGTAGGATAAGGTTGTATATTGTGTTGTATTTTGATTGTAAAAATCTGTACAACCAATGTTGTAAGACTATCAGGAAACTGAGATGATGATAATAATAAATAATAATAAGTAATAATAATAAGTAATAATAATGATAAATAATAATAATGATAAATAATAATAATGATAAATAATAATAATGATAAATAATAATAATGATAAATAATAATAATAAAGAATAATACATTTGCAAATTACAAATGAGGTTAGTTCGAATACAAATAATAAAATAATTAATAAATTTCACACCCCTCAAAAAAAAAAAACTATTCAGGAAATTAAATATTACATCTCTTCCTTGATTATTTGACATGAAACAGTTGTGTTTGTTAAGACTGAAATACCGAAATGCAACCCTTGGTTTACAAGAAACTGATTTGTTCTGAAATAAGAATAATATCCATCGTCGGAAATGGGCCGCATCATTCAGGAGATTGTTTACATCTCTTCTCAAAATGAAACATACATATTTAAACTGAATCTCTTTAAAAACCGTAGTAAAGAATTCCTACAGCACCATTGATTCTATAATTTTAAAGAATTTAATGATATTAAGTTAATATGAATTTTGATTCCCACCTTAATATTTTTTTAATAGTTCATTTTAATGCTAACTAATGTATATCCGTTTGATACTTAATCACCCCTTAGCTATAGTAGGATCAGGCTGGGTTTATTGTACGTATGGGATAATGTACGCAACTGACCTGAGCGCCGCTGTGGCAGTCAAAAGAGAGAAAAAAAAGAGAAAACAATGCGTGAAATCTCGGTATCGCTGCCTACAAACATTCAGAAATGAAATGAGATTACGAAACTAGAAATTAGTAACTATGTGGATGACATGTAAAATTCCTCCCTTTAAAAACAGCCGTTGATGCAGTACAACATTATGAAAATTCAACTGTCAAGAAGATTGCAATTCAAAATTACTTCACTGAGTTTATTTCTCCATAGTAGTGATGTATTTTTTAAATATATGTATTATTGTCAATAATGTGTTAAGTAACCCAAAATCATTGGTATTGTCTTCTATGAATTTTGAAGGTCCCACAGGTTACATTTACTCCACTATTTCCTAGTGTCGGGGTAATTGTAGACATAGTTCTCTGATATTACTTACGCGCAGTTTTGTCAGACAATCGATGAGTGTTTCTGAATAACCTTGCATTTAATCACATTAAGTACGTTTTAATAATATTCTACTCATTTCTTGTTATTTTTTTCGGTAGGTAGGTTTTTCGGGGTTTTCTAATAAGTGCTATACCTACCTGTATAATTAAGATGATTGATTTCCAAAGCAACCAAAGCGGATTGATAAGACAGGGGAAGAGCTGACGCAAAATAATAATAATAATAGTAATAATAATAATAATAATAGTAATAATAATAATAATAATAATAAAACAAGCAAAAGGAGAAACAAGAAAGTGAAATTGAAGAATTATTGTAACAATTGCCCGAAATCCACGAGGTGTTAGAAGATTTCGATAAATATTTTTAAAATTATGAAGACAATCTTTTAGAGGAAGTAACATACTTAGAGCCAACAACAAGATAAATTGTACTGGTGGTACTGGTCTTATTCTTACACGTGGACGATGACGGGGAAAAATGTAAAGAACACATTTCATAGAGTCAATATGTGGGAATGTGAGATGAATATAATTGATAATGCAAAAAATAAATTCGTTCTAGCTGATGACAAATTATCCTTTAAAAATAAAATCAATCTCAAACCAATCCCACCGCCTCCAGTCAGTGAAAAAGAAGGCAGTAAAAATGTTACTACGCATTCCGTCAAAGTATGCATTTGTGGAATGTATTATATTTGAGCAAATAAAATTTAATGTTCCTACAACTACAATGACGTACGCTCATATTGTCGTTCATTCCATACTTTACGTTAGGAGAGAGTTCGTTGTTTACTATTACCCCGAAGTCACAAGGGTAATTGTAAAAACGGCAGGAGTTGTGAAGACGAATAAGTATTGGAAATTTCATACTAGGATTCTTCGCTGTAAGAGACGGACTATTGAAGATTTTGTTCTATTGGACCTAGGACGTCGAGCAGCACTTGATTCTTTGCGTCAGGTCCGATTCCCTAGCCCGACACCTATCGTAACTTCGATTCGATTATTTCCTCCTTCAAACTCTTCTAGAATTTCTTTGGAAGGGATTATGATATACTTTCGTAAGTTATGTTTAGAGACAGAGTTGACAGATAGGAACATAATGTTTTGCTGGGTTCCCGGACACGTGAGTATCAGAGGAAATGAGGAAGCAGACGATTCCACAAAGACGGATATTAATTATTAAATGTAATTAGAAATGCCTCAAGAATCGCGTGGATTTCTCCACGATTCCNTCAAGTTGAGGATTCTGAGTGAATGGAGCAATGAGTGGTTAGCTGTTGAAAGGAATAAGCTCCGACTTATCAAATCTTCTGTTAAGTCATGGAGCAGTTCCTGTAGGCCAGCCCGGCGCGACGAGGTCTTGCTGACCCGCCTGCGCATAGGACATTGTCCTCTCACTCATAGGTATCTCTTACTACTTGATGATGAACCCGTTTGTGATGAATGTAGTTGTGCGTCACGTACTAACTGATTGCGGAAAATACTCGTGTTTACGGAGACAAATTGGTTTGGGTGCAGATTTACCAACAATTCTCGGAAATGAAACGGTTAATGTTAATAAACTATTAAATTTTATGAGTAGATCGGGGCGCCTCCCACAAGTTCTCGGAAGGGTTTAAAATTTGCATTCCCTTTTCTTTTTTACTGTCTTCTTTTTATTTTTCATCGTTCGTTTCTGTAATTAGAAAATATAATATTTAGAAATTGTTTTCCTTTTTTGTGATATAATGTATTGGTATTCTGTTTTCTTTTCTTTTATCTTTGTATTTAGATATTTGTTGAATTCAGGAGGGTTTTTTAGTGGGTATGGTCGAGATATTCGGCGAGTCCCACACAAGGGGAAGAGTCACTACGGCTCTTCTCTATGGTGCGAAACTGCATTTTTCCCTATTTGCATGGGCTCTAATGACCTCGATGTTGACGAGCCCTAAAGTCCCATAAAAAAAAGTATTGACAGTAAAATATTAATTCATCAAGTTTTTTATATATTTTATTTTGATCAGAATAAACAATATCTTAATGTTACTTTGATCGTGACATCCATTTGCCATCATGTTCACCTTTTTATTTTGAAGGAATTGAGGATAATTGACCCATGGTTTATCAAGAGCCTATTGGTTTTTCAAGAAAATTTAGTTACTATCCTAATTATTTACGACACAGCGCTGTATAATCCACTTAATGGATATCCGTGTGATGTATTTAAGGAAATCTGTCCCTCCACGTCCACAGTGAATCAGTTAAAAAAATAGTATCTCAAGCACTGCATTCTTGCTAATAAAAAAGGATGCACCAGTACCACGACATCCACATTTCATCTCATTTGGTTCAAAGCTCTTGTGTTATGGAGCTTGGGCGTTGGCTCTGCGCAGGTGGTGTCTGGCGTAGACGTAAGTTGGCGAGGGGCCCAGACCCCCCTCACCGCGGAGCCACCACTCATTGGAGCCTCCTCCTACGCCAGCGCGAGTCGCTTTTAGCCAGCTCTCTACCCTTGGCGTTCACCTTTCAATGTCATTGCCAGCAACCAATGGCTGTTTACGCACAGTCTCGTGGCATTTTCACCGCGGCTGTTTGGCGCTCTCAGCTGCCACTCCTCCTGCCGAGGGATGTTCTACCGTCGAGCCCTCGCCGTCGCTTACGTCTCCATCCCCGCTCCCTCCCCGTCGAAGACACCACCGGGCGCGGCACGGGCCGACCGCTTCCATGAGTTATGTGCGCACAGCTGTCTCATCTGAACGCAATTCACGACCGCGTCTGTCACACTGGTTGGAAACGACGGTCCCCATATCGGTGACATCAACGCGTGTCCACAATTAGAGACGATAGGTCTTTGAACGGATTCTTCGACGATAGTTTTGACTTCAAACCAAACGCACACTTCTCAACGGGGACTACATGAAGCAGGTACCGAAGAAATGTCTTAGACACCTCACATTACTATTGCATCTTCCTGTAAAATTCAGCTAATTTGAAAAGGAAGAGTGTGCCCACTTTGTGCTCTGTGTAGTATCACCATTGAAACTTCGTGACGAGTAAGAACTTAAGAACGTCATTTTTACTGAAATGCTTAAGATATATGGGCTCCATAGAACTTTCCTACAAGAGCAAATACCTAAATTACTCAGATATTCTCATCATTCTTGTATAAGATTAAAGTAACAACTAAATCAAACTACAAAATATTTTTATTAGCTTTTTTGAGACCTCTCCTCAACTTGTCATGAAATAGTGGTTCGCAGCAGACCAGGTGATACTACAGACCGGAGATTTACTCCATTCTGTTTCTCACAAGACGGCATCCTGCATCTGTTGGTTGTAAACAGGATCCCCCCTTTCACAGCCAAAATAAGAATGAGACTAATTTGGCTTCGTTTGAGGATGCGACGACAATCTTACATAAAAACTCACATACCAACACTTTTGGATTAGGCGATGCCTACCGACGTAATAGATCAAGGACGTAGTTTGCTGAAGTATAATGTTCCAAATCTTCCATTGGGAGGAAAGATACAATACACTCGATTTCTCACTTTAAAAGCTGAGTATGATTATATCACGGTTAGGTGGAAGAGCGGGTCTCATGGGCTGGACCTCGCCAAAAGACATAATAAATAATAAATAAATATTATGATTCAATATATATTTTTCTTTGGATGTCTAAAAACAGCTAAAAGATACCATCTCTACATTAACTGCGTATTCAACACATCCCATAGAAACAGATACAATAGAATAATTTCTTATTTATGTCATAAAATTACTGTAATTCTTTCAGTTATTAAAAATGAGGTTCGCCACTGCAATTTCATGCACGCGACAATTATATATAGACATATATTGACATGATAAAAATTTTTTGCTATTGGAATACAACACCCGGGCTTTAGAGATTTGCTCTGGGTAGATAATGTGTCCCTATCTAGTATCTCGGTCCCCTCAAGGAAGAAGAGCACATGAAAAATGGGAAATATTATTCTTTTACGAAAGCTTGACAGTGATACAATCAAGAGATTAGTTGGGGAGAACTGCTTAGAAATGTGATAGATAATTTTCCATTTCATAGTGATTTGATTTTTATATTCGAATAATATAAGAATTATAAGAATTTTCTGTTATAAATAAAGATATAGGCGATATATTTTCCTAGTTGTAGTGTACTGTATATTTGAACGTATTTATTTAACCAAAAATGTATTTATGATCTACGTATCACAAGTTAAAAGTTAAACTCTCCTTGAGTCTGGAAACTGTATTAGTGTATTTAATAAAAATTAGCGAAGTAAAAATATACGTGAAATAAAATTACATATTATTGTGACAACCTATAAGCCACATGGAGTTCACTAACTCGTTACTTTATGTAATCGGATCAAGGAGAATAATCTTTTTTAAAATTAATCTTCATCACTTGGTGGTTCTATAAGACAACGACTTGGCAACTTCGAAACGTCATTTCAACAGAGAACTACAAGACAACTCGGCACCAGGACAGTTCGGGTCCAAAACAACTTGGCAAGGAAACAATCGCCAACTTGTTAAAAAAACAAGAACGATTTCATCCAGTCATAACTTCAACGTATTATACAAAATCATAGTTTCATCGGTAAGCATAAGGGCAGTTTTTAGTATTATAGAATATTTGAACTTAATCTGGTTAGCGTGTTAAGAATCAACAAAAATACAACGAAGCGTGCAAAAGAAAAAAAAAGAATAGGGAAAATATTTTCCCATTCGACAAGTATAATTAATTTCTGTTCAAACTTGTTTTTCATAATTCAATATCGTAACTTTTCAGTTCTTCAAATATTTAGGAATTCTGCAGTAACTTAGGGAAAGCTCTACTTGTGGACGAGGACATGGGAATGGGGATTTACAATATCTCAGAGGAATGAACTCAATTTAGATGAAATATTTCCCTACTAAAACAGATCGAAACGGGGGACAGGAAAGCCTTGGTTCCTCACTTAAAGTAGCAGAATTTGTGTGATTGACTGGCCAACTTATTTAATTTCATCAATTTGTTAGGAATTAACGTAGGGGGCGACCTGTGGTGTAGTTTCTACCTCTGGCGACGCTGGTTCAAACCCTGTCTGATCCAAGTGGAATTTGCGGCTGTGGAGCAGGTTTTCCCGGATTTCTCCCAATTTCCCTACCTTTCATACCACCTCAACATTTACTTGTCATCATTCGCCCTAGGGACGCCCAATAGATCAAACACTGGTCGCAGTGTGTTGGGCATATATTGACTTCCCTAGCTAATCTGTTGGCATTATTGTATGAATACTTCAATTACATGTTGGTATAATAGGGAAAAATATAAGTTGTACCTAAAACGCAGATTTCACGAGCAATAAATTTCGCACTAAGTTTCGTAACAAAAAACAAATAGAGAGTAACTAAAAAAAGAATAACTTGAACGACAAATTAGTACTGCAGATTTGAACATCTGACAAATGTAAGGACTTCCACATGAATAATTCTTGATCCAGTAAAGAATTCAGGATTCCATCGACAGTTAACAATTAAAGGCAAACCAATAGGTGGGGTATTAGTTGGAGAGAAGATTTATAACTCTACTGCAACATTAAAGAAAAAAGTGTATTCAAAGAAGAGCTGTGAAGAATCAAAGACGTTAACAAATATAACAAAAAGAGAAAAACACTCCCAAAAGAAAAAAAATCAACGCTACAGAAGTCGCCGAAAGCTGCGGCGGACTCTAGTGGTAACTCATCAAACGTCGAAAACAACCCATTCAAGAATCAAACAGCATGAAAGAACACCAAGAGGTGCATGCCAGAAAAAATACCAAGCATCCTCGTCATACCATTCAAATTGCTCAGATGATCTTAAATCTGTACTCTTGTGTGAAATTCCGAAATAGATCAAATTGAAAAATTGCGCTAACCAAATGAAAATATTACAGGCAACATGTGTGTTTAGTAAGCTAAGTTCAATTCCTTTGCTAAGCTGTTTAAGTCATTTGCGCACCTTTCTATCTGTGTAAACAAATATATTTCTCAAAAAGTCTGGGACTAATCACACAAAAAGCCCAGAAAAATAAGATAATATCATTTATCAGAAAAGCTTAATGAGAAATTTCTTTTAAATTTTTATTTGCAATATAGCATTTTTTTAAATTACCAGTAATTTTTGATGCAATGCATTTTATTCCACAAAACTGCAATCAATCTTTTCTCAAATATGATATGCATCTAGAAAAATCTTTAGCACTGGTGAAGTTTTCATGCTAATTTTTAGTTTCTAACTCCCTAATCCCTCCCTTTCATGTGGCACCGAGTTGGTTGGAATACAATGGTTGCAATACCTCGTAGTAAAAAAATATTTTGAGATAGCGATAATTTGTATTGGATATTCCGTTTATAGGACGAGTGTCAATAAAACACTTATATGATAGAATTATGTTGTAAAGAGCGAATTCTTTGAACTTAGGGGAAGGATTTGTGAATAGTACATTCCACTTTTTCTATTTCGGGTATCAGCTTAACTTATTCGTCAAGAAATTTATGCAAATGTTTAACTTAAAATATATCAGATATGAACTAATCGGGATTCTAGTCTGCTTGTAGTCCGAAAAGATAGGATTAGTCAAGTAATCTGAATACTCGGTATTCAACACTAGTTACTATGCTCTTCTCTGGTAATATTGCTTACCGATTAGACGAACAAGCTACATCACTAATCTCTACAAATAAATTATGGAGATCAGTGAGCTACACCCAATTTGTGTCTTGGTTCGTTACAGTGACTCAGGTGCAACCTAGGGGAAACTATGTCACTTCGTCTAATAAAAATCATTGAAGTGAAAATTTAAAAAATTCTTAGTTTAGGGTCAGAATCAAAGTCAAAAGTAGGTTTGTCATTTCCATGTCTATTCACGCGACTCTGCATGCAGAGCAAATCACTGAAGCAGGTCGCACAACATGATAACAGCAACCAACTATACTATCTTGAAAAATGCAGGTTGACTCTGCATTTTTCAAGATAGTATAGTTGATTGCTGTTATCATGTTACGTATTGAGAAGTTGAATCTGCATCCGCTTATAAATAAGAAATGAAAGATTAAGTTTAAAGTTTGCGAGGAATCTCACTCTATAATCCATACATTTCTCGCATATAATAGCTAATAAACGTGGAACAGTTTGCTTTGTATAATATCACTAGTGGGGATGATGAAGTATCTATGTAGCATAAGAATTCATTGGGCACTCCAGCTTAAATGTTTTGCATTATTTCATACAAGTATTAAAATTTCACATTAAATACTATTGATATAGTTCACATATAAATAGTATTTGCAATAAAGCATTGGCTCCTTTTTTAATTGAGCGTCTGAGGATTCAACATTTCTGTAGGTTTAAATAATTAAGGGGGGCAATGAATTTTCACTAAAATTTGTTTCTGAGCTATCATAAAATTTCGAGTATCTTGGAAGCTTGGAAACAATTATATTGGAAACAAATAACTGAAATTGATTTCGGAAACTTGTCGAGTTCTCTTCTGGAAACTTCTAAATCAACCTAAATCAGAGTGGCAATAAAGTGCAATTGAATAGATAAAAACGTTAATAATATAAGATGACTTTTGATTACTGCGTCCATATATCCACAGTATACTATTTCTAAAATGAAGATGCCTTCGAATAGGAACTTAGATAAAGGAGATGTTACCTAAGACGAAAACCCTAGACGGCACCCACATCAGGAAATGTTCCGTTCGAAAAAGCGAGTTTACTGTCTTTGACGTTACAAGACATTGATTCTCCTAATTATCGTACATTTGAGTGCATTGGGTTTCTTTGTCTCTCCTTGCATTAGAGAATTCAATCGTCTGATGCCAACGGATTTTGGTGTTCAGCTAGAGCCAACCCCCGAAATAGAATGCTCGCTCCGGGGCCCGTATTGACCGTCGGTGAGACTTACGACGCTCTTGCCCGAAGTTCTCTTACAGCCAGAGATGAACAAAACTAGTGGGTCACGATCACAATGCCAAGATTAAGGCAAGCATAACACTTTTTTTTTTGATGTGGGGGAGGTACCAATACTGGCACCAGTCCCTACACGCGTGACGCAATGCCAAGGATTCGAAGAACAGGACAGCGTACGACACCTGAAAAAGATCTCTACTCAACCGGTGTTAATGCTCTCTGCTTTCATATCTACTGCACCTTAGATCAGAGCACACCGAAT
The DNA here is from genome assembly GCA_002313205.1 of Laupala kohalensis. Taxonomy (NCBI): domain Eukaryota; kingdom Metazoa; phylum Arthropoda; class Insecta; order Orthoptera; family Trigonidiidae; genus Laupala; species Laupala kohalensis. The sequence continues at coordinate 202,968 of NNCF01128550.1, read as the reverse complement.
TAGGTGCTGAACATTGACATCAAACGTGGACGTTAATTCAGAATCGTTCTTATCTTCTAGAAATTCAACCAGGCGCCATCTATTGGCATTTGGAATATCTAGTAAGATCGCTCGCAAAAAACATTGAATCATCAAATGTATTCTGTTATTAGCTGTCTAAATATAAATTGGTGTGAAAATGCCATAATCTACCCATATAAACTTAACTATTTCTATCTCGTGTTAATTGATCTGCCACTTCAGGACATGAACTGAAACCTTCACACACACAAAAATACTAAATGATTTTAAAATCTTGAAACAAATTTTTCATTCCCTAAGTAAAGCTTTTTGGAAAATATGAAAACAATCAGTAAAATTCAGGAAAAGAAATAGACTAGTAAAATAATAATATTTATGAAAAGTACCCAAAAAATAACATTATTATTCAAAGGATAAACATTACTTCCGTTCACAAAAATGTGAATAGCGAAAATAATTGAAAACAATTAAAAAACTTTAAATAACTCTACTAATTCGAGTTTCTCGTAACTAATATGAATAAATGAGAATTAAAAATTTAATTATTAGCGAAACACGTCATTCGACGCACAGTTTATTTCCCAATTTATATTTTAATAATTATTAATAATTAATTCAATAATTATTAAAGTAAATGTGTGATGAATCGTAAAGATGATTAATAAAATTTCAAAATGGTGATAAAGTTTTTTTCTCATTATTTTACTGAATTTATTCACATTTTTATTTTACTATTTATATTTTCCTTTTCTTATTTGTCTTATCTCACTATTTATGATTTTTATTTATTTATTTTTCTCATTATTGGATTAACTGCTAGCTTCTCTCCGTCCTCTGTTCATCAGCTATTACCTCCTTCCTCGCGAAAACGGAAGATGTGGCAAAACATTGCGAAGCGAATCCGTACTTAAACGCAGAGTTTGGCAATCTCTCTTTTAACGTACTCCTTTGATACTCAGCAGGTCACAGGTGTTTTCGATAAGGAGGAAGAGAACGACTTGTTCGTAAGTTGCGACGAAAATTCCGGCGACTGCCAGCTGTGCTATGTAGCAACAGCACTAAAGTTCATTAAACGTCATCGACACCGTCAATGTTCTTAAGACACAATATCTTTGGAGATTAGACAAAGATAAGAAGTGCACTCTTCATGTGAGATTTCCGACATTTTATCATGAAGCCGATCACGTGTTTCGATGAGTTTTAAAGGAGTGGTTCGCTTAAAGATCTTATTTGGGAAATAACAATTAGTATTCACTACGGACTCTTGATGGATTAAGCTTGACAAATATGAAGATAATAGAATGCAAATGATTATGTAAACTGAATTTACAACTGATGATGCAACTTTACAAAAAAGTACTGCAAAAATAAATAATGTATATTTTGTATTTAATGACCACATCTTATTTTATTACTCTAAAATATTGTATTAGAATATTGAAATTGCCAATTTCCGTCGTGTATATTCCCTTCTATGGAGTTACATTAATTTAGTACCATCACCGTGTCTCATTTAGACAGTGCCCCCTATTGTTAGCCGTCACCTTACGATGTAGTGCGTTACTGCAATTCATCCTCAGCCATTTACGTAATTTATTGCATTCATTGGTTTCATATCCGTTAAACTTATTGTAATTTCTCACCATGGACGTTCTAATTGCTATGTTGGGTAGGTCACACTCCTGTTCAATTTAAAACCGCCACACGTACACAGTGAATGTGAGAAAAGGGTGACCAATCTGAAAGAAGGTGGGACGATCGCCCTCGTCCTTTCCCTACATCAGTGCACATGCATACACAAACGTACTGACGAGATTTAAATGGTAAATTGATGTACTTCCCTTGAACCATCGTTTCTACCAATACATTCCAGTAACATTTTCTCATCATTACAATTCCTTTAATGCTGACGGAGGGAAGAGTATTAAAACATTTCTCGTAGTACATTCGTTGCATTGCACGAACCATCAAATTATGTGCAGATACATGTGTAATAATGTCACATAAAATAGTAGTGTAATACCAGCAGACATCATGTAATAGGGTTCTAACCTCTATTTGTTGTAAGCTCCTTTAATGATAAAAAACCTAGGTCAAAAATCTTTTGCTTAATTCCATTTAAAATTTGCTGCCGGACCATATATTTTATTTTGCATATTAATTAATTTATTGTAATGATAGTAATTATATTTTTATAATTCTTATTTTAAATATTTTTTTTTAATTTGATGCCGTAATTTTTACCATTAAGAATTTTAATTGTTTTTATAACACCATGAAAAAATATTTTAACCATATTTTACAAAAGAGAGGAAAATCTCCCTACTGCCAATTCACAAAATCGCCACTAGCCCCAAAGGAAGTCCAAAGTAAAATCTCCTGAAAATAAGAACAGCGAAAAGAGACCTGATGGGCAATTACAGGTGCAGGAATATAGACAGGAGTTCTGCTTTAACCTTCCCCCATTCCTCCAACAGTTAAAAAAATTAAAAGTCCTGAATAAAGACTTCATCTCTTTTGATAACTATTCATTAAGGATACTTAACGTATAATAATGTATTACTATACAAGATCGGAACAAGAGAATAACGATCTTGGCATACTGCAAAATTCCTTGGTATGGGCCAAATTCTATTCCAGTGTACGTTCCTAGCTTGGGTGCAATGGGGAGCTGTTTCAAGGTAATTTATGATCGTTGGGTGAGATAGCAACATTCATCCCCCCCTCAGGGACCTAAGTGTTTCCGAGCTACGTTTCACGCAAGAGGTCACGTGCTTGTTTTGACTGAATTTCACGACGATCCCGTATTTATTTTTCTTCCTATGTGTACTGGCAAACTATCAAGGATTCATACTTGTAAAATGAGAGCAAAGAACTTTCCTATAAGTAATATATTCCGATTCAACTTTATTTTATTTCCCAAAAAAGGGTCAATTCACACCTTACGGCCCTTGATTGGAATTGAAGGGATGACGCTTTGCTTGCTTCCAGAGAGTAAATTAGTTTATTGTCCTCCACGTTGTCATACGCAGTTTGTCACTGCTTTTTTACGAGAAATTTATTTATTTTAAAAAATTAAAAAGCTGAGTATAACCACGTGCAGGACATTAATCTAGTTTGATGTTAACAAATATCAGTTGTATAAAAAAGTCTCAACCACTGTAACAGTAAATATGTTGAATACCAATTAGGGTCAGGCGGCGTCTTTGTAAACATGGGGTAAATGTAGACAACTGATCTGAATGCCTCTGTGGGAGTCAGAGAAACTAAGATGAACAAAACTAAAATTCGGTGACTGTGGATAAAAAAATCCACCCTTTTGATCCCACAAGTTGTTGGAATTCAACCTAATGAAAATTGACTCATCCAGAAGAATGAAATTCGAAGTTATTCTGCGAACATGGAACTACAATGGACAAATTATTGAAATGTGTATTATTTTTGTTATTTATTATCGTCAGAAATGTATTAAGGTAACAGTCAATCACTGGTATTATCTTCTAGGAATTTTTTGGGTTCCATAGTTCAATTTTTACATTTACCCCACGTTTTTCTAATTGTAAACATAGTTTTGCTATTAATTTCGCTCATATTTTTCGTATAATCCATGTGTGTTTTCGAATGCACTTGCATTTAATCATAATTGGCACGTTTCTATTATATCTATTTATTTTTCCATAATTTTTGTGGTAGGAATGTGGGATTTACTTGTAAGATGTTATTCATACCTGTATAAAGATGATTGATTTCCGTAGAAACAAAATTGATAAGAATTATAAGAAAGGGCAAGAGCTTATCAAAGAAAGAAATAAGACAAACAAAAAAGAAAGAAGCACAAGAAAGTGAAAATGATTATAACAATTACCTGACCTCTGCAATGAAATTTTAGAACATTCTTATAAATATTTCGAAAATATGAAAGACAGTTTTCTAGAGGAATTAACATACTTCGAATCAACCAAAAGAGACGTTGTAATGGGTTCTTACATGTGGACATAGAGGGAAAAAGTGTTCAAAACACATTTCATGTGCTCGTTGTATCAATAAGTTCTGGGAGATGAACTGGGTTTCTATAAAAAAATCAATCTCCAAGCAATCTTATCTTCTCCATTTAGTGAAAATGAATGTAGTTAAGACTTCTAAAGATTTCTGGTGAAGGAAACGTTCGTGACATGTATTGCTTTTAATTCACCTTGTTCTTATCCATTTCGGTTCGATATTTTTGTACATTAAGTTCAATATGATTACAATATGTTGAAATACATGGTTGATGTAAAAGTTTTACCTGGTAAAATAATAAATAAAATGTGGAAAAATAAAATGAACTGAGTCACTTCTGAATTCTGAAAGTCAATTAAACTATCAGTCAGTGTTTCACTGCATGTGTCAAAATACACAAATTAAATGAGGAGAGTGAGTAAACGTAAACCGATTCGAAATAAATGAGAACATGGTATTAGAGGGGTCAAAAAACAATAAAAAGTTCCTACAACATCAATAACCTACACCCATTCTGTCACTCGTCCCGCTCTTTACATTACAAGAGAATTCGTTGTTTAAAGTTACCCTGTTGTCTCAGGGGTAATTGTAAAAACGCAGAGTAATTGTAAATAGACGAATAGGCTGGGAAAATTCCATAACTGGATCTTTGTTACAAAAGATTCATAGAGTGGGAGAGTGACCAGTTATATTAGTGAGCTTAAAAATATTTTTCTACAAATGAAAAGACGCTGAAATTGGAGAATAAAAGAGAAATATTCAAATCTTGTTTACAATTACCACACCTGACACTACATAATGAATTATTCATTCTGACAATATCGTTCAGGAACACTGAATTCCATGAACACTCATAACGTATTGAATGAAATTCATATGCATTTACTTAAAACATTTGAGAGTTTAGAAAAACTCAATGTCTTTCGTGAAACTCAAAATCTTTCTACTGCAGTAACCTTTTTAGGAAGTTGAAATGTGAGACAATTTTTCTATTTTTATTATTTTATTGACTAGTAGTTTTGGTTTTCACTTCCACCATTATTGTATTATCAAATTATAAAATTTTTATTGATAAATTACTATTTCACTCACGGTTTCAGCCAGGATTTGGACCTCCCTCATGTGTTTACATAAATAGGGCAGTATTACAGTATCATGTCATGAATGAAATTATATAATATGCTACAACAGAGGAAATAAAAACAATAAAACAAAAAAGCACCAACCATATATAAAATTATAATAATATTGAAAAATAAATATTCAATTATGCCTCTGTCCCCATGTAAGTTTAAATTCCCCATTGTGGTTTTTATGATTATCATTTCGACATATTAATAATTACATATAGCGTTTATAATAATTTTCCCTGACTAATAACCTGATGTTTTCCAGGGGCTAATAATTTGCCAGAGATTTTTTTTCGTTCAATCTGTAAGTTATCTGTCCTTTCCAATGTACCATGGCCCTATCCGTTAGATTATATACCAAGTCCTTATGTGACTTACAGTATTCTGAGCATGAACATTTAGCACACGTCCTAAGTGTGTTTCATTTCTATATCAATTGAAAGATAACTTTGGTTTCTCTGAATTTTGCGTATATGAAATCGTATCGACATACCAACATACGAAAACGTTAAAAACTACGGAAATATATTTTGGAAGAGAAAAAATGTAGTTACATAGGACAGACACTCTGCTAATTACATAGGACAGACAAGAAAAGGACTGAAAATCAGAATTTGAGAATACCAACGGAACTTCAATGCATTAGAACCCAATGTTATAACGAATCATCGCTTAGACGAGGACCATTTGATGAATTGGGAAAATAGTGTTAGAAAGGGAAAATAATTATTATCCACGCTCCACATGTCCGATATGATGTAAAAAACACAATGGGAAATTTCAATTACATGAGAGGGCACAAAGAAATTATCGGTTATTAATTAATACCCGATCATTTCTTTATCAATTTTAGGATAATATTGTGAATGGTTTTTGTTTTATTATATTTATTTTTTTCTGTTGTTGCATATTATGTAATGTCATTCATGGTATGTTACTACCTTATACTGCTTTATTTATGTAGACAGGTAAGTCCATAACCCTGCCTGGAACGCTGTTAATGAAATAAATATTTAACCCTAAAAGGACATAAAAGTTTACTTTTTAATGACCCTCTGAAGTTCCTATTGACAGATGTTTGTTAGTTTGAGAGATGTTGAACACCTAATGTCTAAGTAAAGTGAGAATTATTTAATTGGAGCATTCATTTCTGATTCTCAGTAATAATTAATCACAATATGAACTCACGTTTCTCTCTCTCTTGTTCTTAATTTGATCGAATTGATTGAGTTGATCTCTTGCTTACATCCTGTCATTAAGTAGCCTATTGTCCTGTATATTTTCGTACAATTTTTAACGGATTTAATATCAGTAATGTCAGATCATTATATTATTATTATTATTATTATTATTATTATTATTATAAATTAGAATAACACGTTTTATACAGTTTCAGAATATATCACGATTTAATTCTTATATTTTTTCTATACCGAAATTATACTGTCCTATTATCAATTAGCTTCCAGAAGCTCCTCGCCTAATTGAACCTTTCCCTCGTTTTCTAGGAATAGTGATAACGAAATGTTTTTATCTGTGGATTATATACAGAAATATGAGACTATTTTTATTATTTTGTGGACAGATCTGTCGAACTTTTACTGTAAAATTCTTATCGTTTTGTCTGTGAATCCATGTCAGACATCATTCTCTCAAGTTCATTTTACAATCGTCGTTGCTGGAAGGTGTAAAAGTGTATCGGTATTTGAGACCTGAATACCACAAGTGCATGAGATGCAGAGGGATCGGAGGCTTTGAAAGCGAGCAGCGAAACTCGTGGAGCAGTGATGCTTGAGCGCGCGGTGTGGTTCTCAGTTCCCGCGGCGCGGCCGACCGACCGCACAACACGAGGCAACGCCCGAGCCCGCTTTAGCTCCTGAATCGGCAGCCACCGCCGCCGCTGCCGCCCAGAGCGCCCTTGCTATAGGTGTTTGCGCTCGCGCCCCGAAATAGTTTCACCGGTGCTCGACGACGCTCCGACGAAAATATTTAAAATAAGTACGAGCCAGGGGGCGCCGTCAATTAACCTGACAGCTGATCGGCAAGGTGTGGTGGGTGACAATCCCCCGAGGCGACCGACGTTTGAGCCAACGGTGGCAGGGATAGAGGGAGCGATGACGGCGATGAAGGGTGGGGGTGGCGGCGATGATGACGTGTTCCACCACTTTGGGACTACGTCCAACCCCGCCCCCTCTCTGCCCTCGTTTACCATTCAACACATCTCACTATCAGAAGTTGGCCATCTGTTTCGTGGCGATTATCTGCTTTCGAACTAACAATAATTGTCAGTTCCCAAGAATATCATGTGAGAGAGGTAAGTGTCCCGACAGTTCGATTGCATATATTAAGTGAGACACATCGAGTGCTCTTAGAATTCTCTAAGCTACTACGAAATGACCTTACAACATTTGTTCCAGACTTTTCAAGATATTAGCCATGAGGTTTGTAAAAGGACGGTAACAGACTAGCAATACCACCAGCCGCCAGCGCCAGCAATGGCGACAAATCTTTCGAAGATGATAGTCCTCTTAGCTGAAGAACTCCGCAGGAGCAGTGACAGTGCAAATGAAATTATTGGATTCGTCTTCGAATCGATACTGGTTGTTGTCGATTTAAGGGATGTGACGGGAATATAAAATTTTTCGTCGAATTTGACTTTCATTCGAAAGAAAGGACGATGTCAAAATATCGTTATTTGTTCTCCAGTGTAATTTTCATTCCGAGTGAATTCTCAACGCTGTAATCTTTTTTTTTTTTTTTCATTTAATCACAAAAACATTGTATTTAAATTTCAATTTTTAAGAGTCATGCTCGATTCAGGCAACGAGAAGAGGTTTAGTAAAGCTAAATAACATATTTTGGGATGAAAAATTAATTTCCTGTAACAGGCTTTTACAGTTTTGCTCAATTTAAAAGTTTATCGGTTTTGATAAAAGATTCAAACGATTCTACTTTAATTTTATATAAAAGAAGGTTTTTCAAAGACAGTAATCGGAGTATTGGTCGAAAATAATTTGAACCGAGTTTATAATGTTTCTATGCAAAATGTTCTCCAAAACTGAGAAGGTTGTTATTTTTTATGCAATGAATCGTAAGAAAAGTGAACAAGTAAAATTTCACATTGCTTACAGTTAGAGACTTATTTGCTTTTAACAATGTTAAAATCATATTTTTGATCATTTATGTTATTTTTTGGGGATTTTTTTTTAATTATGCAAGCACACATGTCACTAAAATAGATTTTGGCAAGTTAAAATAATTCTATCAAAAATGTTCTGGTGATACGGTGTTGGGATATCTGGCTTCCACAAAGCTGAAATCGGTTGAGATATTGTCGGGTAGTCTGAAGCCTTTCAATGGTAGTAAATACCAAAACAAGATTCCTCAATCCCTATAGACTCTGATGCAACGCTAATCCACGCCACGATAAAGCTGCGAGAATTATATATCTGGTTTAAGAATCTACATTGTAAAAAATCATACTATTAATTTTTATTTTCCGTCAAACAATAAACAAACTCAAACAACTGTTAAAATGAATAGCTTCGTATCATTGTCTAGAGAATGTCTTTATTTATCATTTGATAGCAAATATCAGTTCTCCAACAACTTCTACATATTTACTGGCGAAGGAACAAAGATAACTTCACGTATTAATAATTCTCGTCTCTTCTAGAAGATATTTTTTCAATTGGATTGAATTATAATATCTCTGATGTTTCTTAAAATAATGTTCCTGAAGCGAGAGCTTGCCCATTACTTTTATTTTAAAGAGTTTCGTAAGTGTATAGAAAAAAGACTCAAAATGTATGATACATAATTATATCATTCTTCTTTTGATTTTTCTACTTTCAATGATTTAGAAAGGTTTAATCTGCAATTCCTTGAATAATATTATTTCTTTCAAGAAACGTTATCTAGGCTCCACCGTAGTGACGCGGAAGGAGATTAGGTGGTATGCTTTAAAGCAACGGTAGATAGCAAATTAAACGTGGCCGTTAATTGGTTGTCCAAAATACAATTTAATAGAGGGCTATATTTTTTTGGCATTTAATGCTAAACTGGTCAATACTTTCAATTGCTCGGCACATTCCTTTAATTAAAAGTCGTTTGTGGCTATTTCAATTCCGGATAGAAAGAAAGTATTAACTCTTCCAACTAATGATTCTCGCCCAAGTGTCAGATAAATATAGGTTATGATTTAAATGTTGTGTAAATAAATCAGAATTACTTCAGCACTTACATTAGAAATAAAAATAAATGAGAATTAGGTGTTATAACACCTCTCTTTTACTTACGTATATGTAATGTCTTAAAGAGGGAGAGCAATACTACTGCCTGACTACAAAAATAATCTGCTTCTCTAAAGATATTTGCAAATAAAGATGAAAATGATTTTCAAAATTTATTTCCTCGTATTGCATGATCTCGAGGTAAATCAAGAATGAATTCATTTAACCAAGCCATAAGTTTGCGTGACAAATGTTCAATTGTTTTGTATGTTTTTTCTGTAAAATGAAGATTTCGGGTTTATCAAGAATTCCTGTGCGGTGCATGTACAATTTCATGTACCTTTACAGAAAACGAATTCTTTACATCAAAAATTTACAAAATTACATCAAAGTTTAAAAACGAACTCATTCCTTTGAAAGGAGAATATTCTATGCTGATACTCGGTTTCCTTACGTGTCTCGTCCGTATACGCCTAAACTTTTCCCTTTTACATTTTCATTTAAGATACACTGATAAGAAAAAAAAGAAAAAAATCTAGTAAGTACACTTAACTCGTGGTAAAAATAATTTTCTTCTTTTTGGGTAAAAACCAATAATCTTTTTCTATACAGTTTTTATACCTTTTTATTATACATCATGAATACTGAAATAAAATGATTGTCATTAGCTATGTTTCTTTTAAGTTCAAATCGTAGTTCAATTTAAATAAAATTATTACTTCCACGTTATTCTACACATTTAGAAAGTAAAACCAAGAGAATAGGGTATAATATATCCATCAGAATTGATCATTATTAGATTTAAATTGTAAAAGACATCAATGAGTATATATTTAATATAAAGGAAGAATATTTTAGATCCCTATGATACGTTAATCCTTACTGAAAAGCCGCCAAAAACATTTAAGTTTTAATAAATGTGACGAATTGAAAATAATGCAAGCTCATCGTTCGAAAACATCTTTCGATAATCGATAGGGCCATGTATTTTCACAAAATTGTGTCGAAGTTTCAGAGTATGATAAAGATGTCGAATACCGAAAATAATTTTATAAAAATCACCAGTCGTATATTTAGGGTGATTTCACGTCAGAGAGTACATGAGATTTGATTGAAAACATTCGTAATACCATGACTCATGCTGACTTCAGTAAAATCGCAACATCTATCAACTACTGGATCTGTGCCATATTGGTGCGATACAAATTTAGGAAACGCAACAGGTAAACCAAAATAAATTCCACGTCCATGCTATTCGTTTTCTGGTATAATTGATGTAGATTTTTAACCTAATTCGGTTTTCTTACATTATCACTTAATGCAGAATTTTGTACCTTAGTCTTCAGTTTGTATTATTTGAACTTTTTCTCATACTTTTTCTCATAAAAGTGTTTGAGAAATATTTTCTTGGCGCAGGGATTCTGAGGGAACCACACGGTCAATTTCATTTGTACTTTGTATTCAGAAAGTAATGTCTCAATCATTGCAACTTTTTGGAATATCTTGAACTCGACCCGTTTTTTAAAACCCGACTTGAATATTTGAAATGAACTGAATCGAACAGTTTCTCTTATTTTTATAATTAGGAGGGAACTTAAGCTTTTGAAAATGACTTATCACATATAAATCTATTAGAAAGAAAAAGATGTGCGATTTACTTGTTTTCTTGTGTTTTACTATTTTGTAGATATTCCTTGAATATACATTCGCCTTCCTTAATTAGTTTCACTTTCGAGATGATAAGGGTTGTTAAGGTTCATAAGGAAAAGATAACGTATGTATTAAAGACGTTGCACTTTTCTTTCAACACCCGTCATTATAAGATAACTTTGACTCCGTTTTTAATCTTCGCCACCTTCGAGAGTGGATGTTCTTCGCAGTGCAAATCCCTGTTGCGATACCAACGCTCTCCTCAACGCAAAGAAACCAACGCCAATAAGAACATCTGCCGAGCGCACAGTCCTGGAGTCTTCGCTTTGAAGCCACTGTTTGTGGCGCGCGTCGTTAATTTGAGACCGGGCAAAGAGATTGCCAGAATTAGCCGCGTGCCCCCTGCGCGGCCGGCGCGACCCTCCCATCGCTAGTCTGTTTCTGTCCCCTTCCCCGCCGTGCTGTGCCGTGCACTCAGATGATAGTCAACCGATTCTCGTTTGCTACTAACCACAGAACACAACTCATAAAGATGTTCAGAAGCTTCTTGAACGCGACATCAACAGCTGAAACAATTTCCTGCAATTTGATAACTATGAAATAGGACATACTTTAAACTAACAGTCTATTTCACTCTATAAGGTCCTTTTTAAAAACATTATTTACATCAATTTTTAAAGCTATTAAAGTAACTAGTGTGGTCGGGTGATAAATACATAATACTTCTAGGACTCTTCAATATTTATTGTGAATATTATACGGAACTATAATGGCTTTATTTTACTATAATGGCTTTAAAATATTGGTACGGAGTTATATAAGGGTTCGAATGCGCAAATATGACTTTTAGATTTAAGCAGAAATCAAGCGAAACCTGCTATAACGCTTTGGAATGTTGCTAACACTTTTCCTGACTTTTTTGTCATCGAGCATCGCCCGGAGTTCTTTAACTCTTCTTTCCGTTTGCTTTGAGGTCCTTGGACTTGTTCCTCTCTTAGTTGTTAAAAGTCACCTCCGCATGTGAACAGAGAGACCATTTATGTTCTTTGCTCCGGTCCGGATCCTGTGTATCTCCAGACGAGTTAAAAACGGCGCGCCGCATCCTACACTCCGCCAGTGCATCATGCCGACAACTCTTAGTTCCTGCTTCCTCTCTTAACACTACTCCAACGTATTAAGTCTCTAGAATTTCAACTAGGACACACCCTCGAGTTTTCTTCCAATTGTCTTGTCAGGGGTGTCCATTCCTTCCATCGCTCTGAAATTATCATCCCAAGAACAATAGGGTACGTGACTCCCGTATTGTGCTGGGACGTACGCAAAAGGGCGGAGAATGGGGTGCTCATACAGATGAAGTCCCTCCCCTTCAACCCCATCCCAATCACATAAAAAACAACTTTTTAATCCGTATAACAGTGAAATATAATTAAAATAATAAGTTTAAATTTTAAATATTATTAAACATTTATTATTCTGTTAAGTTTTAAAAGAACGGCTAACCGACTTTTAAGATTTATGTTCATCTCACCCGACCACAATAGTTTCTGCGTGCCTCACTGGACTCGTGTAATCTACAGCTGAGAGCGATGAAAAAAGTAGAAAAACCACTGGATTGATTCTTTTTTCTAAACTTTTCTATTTTAACTAAAAATAAAATATATGTATTTCGAGCATCCCTAACCACACGTCCTAAACTCAAATAAATTTTTTTTTTGAAGAGAATCTTTAAATACGATATTACTTTTCTGTATTTTCTCTTTCAAATGAGGGAGGATAGAACTCCAAAAATGCTTGGGCTTCAAGGAGAGCGCGGAGGGGGAAAGACAAAACATTAAAAAGAGCCGTACTATTTTATTGCTCATTTTTATTTTGTATAAATATGATGTAACTTTTATTGGAAATGTTTTATTTTGCTGTCGCAAATGGTGCTGCAATCGCATAAAACTAGATCAAATGCTCGCAACTTCATACTCGTAATTCTTTGTGAATTTCATGAAAGTGCGGAAAATTAATATTATTCAAGATTTAAAAAAAAATTGTTTCTGATATTTATAAGGCGTGAACGGGCGGTCGGACACACAAATCAATACGAGTTCTTAAATATTTTGAGCAATCCTCATACATTTGTTGCTTTCCAGTGAGCTATTAAATCTCCCTCAGTTTTCCTTCTTCGTCTGACTTCGGAAAAAAAATGTCATGACCTCCGTTTTGCAGGAAGCAATGAGTAGGAAGACGTGAAATCGACTGCAAGGTACCAGATTTCAATCCGTGACGAAAGACCTCTCTGGGAGAAAAAGTCGTTCAGATCTAACCGCAGGAGAACCGCATCCATCGACGCTCCGCTATAGTTAGCAACGCAGTGGCTGGAGAGACGAGAACGCGCGTTCATCTCGGGCTCTCGATGCAGGCGCGGGGCGGGGTCTCCCCCGGCCACTGAAGCGCGCAACCATTGTGTTACAGACGCAGTAGCAGCAGAAACGACAGCTGCCGCCGGGCGGATGGGTGGGAGGGGGAGGGAACGAGGGGGCGTAGGCTGAACGACGCCGCTCGACACAACACTTGCTCTACACATTCAGAAAGAAGCGACGTCAACATTCGTGTCAGAAACATCGAGTGGTTATAACTTTTTCTTTAATCACTTTTTTCTTTGTCCAGACGTTTTGATCGACTTTTCGAACGACGGGTGTGTATTTATTCTTTCGTTCATTTATCATTCTTGATGTTCTCACATCGTTAATTTTCGTATCCGGACTATAATTTTATGATGATTTGCTTCATGTCATTTGAGATTTGTGACTGAACTAACGATCTCAACCTGGCGACAACGGTTGTCGAGTCCCCATTAAGCTCTTGAAAATGGATACAGATTCTCACAAATGTATGTATTTATAATGAATGAAGAATTAACTGAATACCCAACATGAAACGAATATACACCCTACCAGAAACTCCTATATGATGAGGCACAATTTATCTATGGCGTACAATCCAGCAGCTTCCTGACCCTACTGTTTTGTTCAGTGACTCGTCATAAAAAGATAAATACCGACTGGTTGATGACGCACACTATTTTTTACTATTATTTAGAGAAAGTCGTGAGAACAGAAATAGAATACATCGCAACTTTTCTCCTATGTTTCACTCCTCCCAAACACATTTTTAACAAATTCCTTCCCATTTCTTTTCCCCACGGTCCCAGGACTCTGAACACTAGTACGACTCTGAAACATGATATGCGACTTTTTGGTCCTTCTGCTTGTCTCATGTTATTGGCTTCCCTCAAAGAACTTAGTTGCCACTCGCCACGCATAAATTTTGTCTCGAGATATATAGAGGGGTGCGTTGGCTAATCAATAAATTTTGTCTTTATAATTAGTGAGTGTAAACTACAGATTATAATGTCTATTTAAAGGTAACGTGAGCAGAGATATAATTTTGATTCATCTAACTACGTACTGACCTAATATTTCATAAATTCATTTCACCGACTGATATACTCTTATATTAATGTGAATTGAAACTCACGAATGTCTTTAGCAAAAATATGTTTTGTGGAATAAATGCTTACAATAAATATTTCAAAACAGGTTTCTTATATTTCGTATATTTCAAGAAGCGCATGTATGAAGAAATAAAAAATTATTACTGGTCTTGACATAGGGCCTTGAAAAAAATCTTTTATTTTAAAAAACTAATATTTATTTTCGAAAACGCTTAATTTTTTAAAGTGCTCGTGACGGCTATAAGAAGGTAAGTAATTGATTTCCTTTACAACTATAGTACGTAAAGGTGCAATTATTATGAAATATTAATTGTTATTGATATGATTTTAAAAAATATTCCGAGAGAATTTCCTCGACTGAAAATAGAAAATAGATGTAAACTATTAAAAAGATCTGAGAATAAGTAAAACACCTCTGTAATGTAAACCTTTGACCATCGGTTACATCAGTGACGATATTTTCATACGTCACTCAGAATGACGAAGAAATAAACGAGAATTGGCACTCATACACTTTTGAAGACAACGTCAAATAAAGTTCGGAAATTATTTACAACAAGCACCTTTAATTGCCTCCTCAGGTTTGAAATATTAAGAAATTAGTTACAAAACAACAATATACTTTGAACACCCTTAGGCAGAGCTGAATGAATTTCGTAATTCCAAGTCCATCACCTCTTTCTCTTCCGTGAGCAACTTTATGAATTTTGGTTATTTCTTGTTTTTACAAATACTCGTATATTCATGAAATAGAGCGAAATCTGATGGCCTAACGGAACGAAAAACAAACTCGGTGGTTTATAGAACATTCTCATGAATAATTGTATCCTCTCGCACAAAAAATTGAGAAATGGTCTAAAAAAAAGAATATAATTGGTCTAAGATATTTTTCTCATTATAAAATAAATTGTCTCAAATGTTTCATTCGTGCGAGGAAAGAAAGCAATGTCATAATTTCTTAATGTTTATTCTCATAAAATCATTTTGCGGAATAGATGCTATTCGTATTTATTCGATCACGTTTCAGGAAATGCATTTGTACACTGAGTGAATCAAACCACGCAAAAACAAATACTTATCTTTTTCATTTGGGTTGAAGCTCAAAAACAAACCAAAGCTCGCTAAAATATAAAAAAAGAAACAATTAGGTGTAGGCCCTCGTACGGTATTTATTTAATGACTTCTTTTACTATTAGGACCAAACGAGATCAGTTCTTTAAAAACTTACAAGTCTGTTCGTAAATCCACTTGGAATACACTAGACAGTCATGAAAAGAGGACGCAGCAATGGATGTTAAAACTATCTAGTACGAAGTCTAGATTGGTAGATCAATATTAATCTTGCCAGTTATGGTAGATCAATATTATGCACATTCAGAGAACTTGTAAACTTCGCATACTTTTCCAGTCAATAAGTACCTAACATGTTGATAATGATCCAAACATACCTTTTTGTTACAGTTCCCTACGCCTACGCCAAAGAGAAATCTGTACTATTCAATTTTAATAAGACATTCTATTTTTTCTGTTCAGCAGGTAGTTTGTAAGTTTCACGATGTAAACTAAAGATATTCATGGTATAAATTATTTCACTTCCGTAATTTCCTATAAAAATCTTATTCCAACACCATTTTCATTACTATTGTAAAATATAACTACCCATTTCATTTATGTGCAATCACATCTCGTCGAGTTTGTGCGCATATTTGGAAGAAGAGATGGCGTGTGCTTCTTACTTCTTTTGTAGTTATAGGTATCGGAGTTTTATTTTATGCGACAATTTTCCTTATTTTAAATTTTCTCATATCTCGATGTATGATTATTTACTGATGTTTACTATGAATAAAATGCTAACGTTAATGTTTGAAGAAAGAAATACTTTTTACAGAGACAGTGACTGGTTCGTATTTTCAATTCACACGCTGCCAGAACCCATCTTCCACAAGATCACCTTCCTGGTTGGCAGTATCACTTCCTTGTTCTACTCTGTGCTATAAATAAGAATAAGAAGCGATACTCCGTCGTCCTAAATTCCCACTAGAACTTTTTTTTTAGATCGTGGTTTTAAACTATGGTTATTCATTCCATAAGTACAATAATTTTTACTTCCTCAGTCTACAAATTCCACTAAAAGTTTTATTTAAAACTTGAATGAACACAAAATTTACTTTTTTGAGATTAATATTAGGTGAAACGTTCCCTAATTGATACACTTTATAAAATCAAAAAAATTATGACAGGATGTTGAGAAATTTTTAATTAATGTTACATTCTTTATTTGCAACGTTTGGCGAAATAACAGAGTCCGTAAATTGAGGGCAGATCTATTCCACTTAATCCTCTTTTAATTCTTAAATCCCACCTTTTATCTGATGCTTAGCAATGTTGAAACTAGTTTGATGACACAATGATTACCTTTTTTCGAGTGGGCACCCACGGAAGTGATTCTTTGTGTAAAAGTCGGGGAAGCCTTGGAATGATTCGCTGCTGACGCCCGTTACATCACATTTTAATAGAGCCCAACCTCGAGGGCGATTGCTTCAATGAAGTTGACCAACTGCACGCGAAAAAATGTACAACAGCTGAGAAGTTCGCAAATGAACAGATAACATTGGTTTGCATCAAATATTTGATACGTGGCAATTTAGAAATGATATCACCTAGTTTTAATACTCGTCTGGTTGATAAATTACCCATAATGCGTTCGTTCACGTCACTTGAGCGTTCCCGTGGTTCCGCAGAACATTTAATGAGCATAGGTACTGCAATGTTATTTTGAAGTAAACTACACATTTCACTTTAGATATTTCAAAGTAAACTACAATAGTATATATATTTCGACATGAATATTTGTGTTTTAAATCTCAGAAATTCGTCGCATTTTTTGAAGAACCTTTGCAATAAGATTATTGGCTTGAAAATAAATTGAAAAACAAATTTCTTTACAAAACGCCCTTTGTGGTAATTAAAATATTTTATCACAATGAGATAATAAAAGAATATAATGTTTCTAGTTCTAAAACCATTTTGGTCTTATTCGGAATGTTGTAACAGCACACCACAAGCCCACATGCGATGTGCGTACGCTTTTGGTGGAGAAGCGGGATTTAACCATAAACCACAACCTTTATGGTAGAGTTCGCTGCCACCAGCTTGGTTTCCCCAAGCAATCAAACACTCGAGTAATAACAATAAAACATTTAATTCAAATTAAATAAAGCTCTGAATATTTACAAATGTAGACAAACTCGCAAATAATAAATACAATTTGAACTTGTTATTATTTGATATTGCTATCTAAAAGCAATAATTACACACAGTTATAACTACTGGTGTTATGAATTAACTCGGAAATCTACCCAGATTATCCGAAGTTCAAAAAGTTCCAAGTTGCTATCTCGAAATAAATAACTGTTCCAAGCTATGTTATTCGCGCCTATAGCAGGTAATAGAATTACCGCAGCAATTCTCAGTGGTCTGACGACCAAACTAACCAAGTTACATATTAAATAACTTGCGTACTTCTATACGCTTTCGCACTTGTCTCAAAGTCTGAAAGCCTCCAGTATAAAAGTCACTTAGGAGCTGAAATCCCTCCAATATATATTGAGGCGGAGGTCACGTGACTACCTCTTCGTCCGTTTCCAACACCCCACCTCGGCTTGGTCATTCCTCAGCTTCCGAGAAAAACTACATTTTCGGATGAACACTATTTCTGTCAAATGCTGAAATATTCCATACACATTCATTTTCCTTCTCCGGGCGTTCATCTCAGTTTTCAGAAGGAGGGAATTGGTCAGTCCTTACACAATGGACGGGAAGTCCATTAGCGGTAGTTTTTCTTATTCGGCGGAGACGCGCTCGGCCCTTAATCGCCTTAGGAATTTCCAGCGAGCACAGTGCTTGAAAATGTTATTTCAACATCTATACTGGCCACGATGTTACAATGTTAACAAATAAAGTTCGATGTTATTTCGTATATTTAAGAAATTGGAAAAAATAACTGAAAGGAAAAATTGCAGCTAAATATTATTTTTATCAAAAGAAAGCAACCAAAAGCAAATGGAATTGGCGAGTTGAATAGCTCTTTTGAAATCGTAATGATTACAGATTTATTTGAAATCGTTTCATTGAACCACCCAACCCTTGACCATCTCTTATTTTCTTCTCTTGGAAAGGTGTGTAAGTTCCCACCTATCTCCCCATGACAGATGCCAACGGTACTTGACAAGGGAAGGAGCGCTCTTTTGTGTTGTGTTGGCCCCTTAGCTGATCCTTTTTCAACACGATTCGTAGTACAGGTTCTCCACGACCCTATGTCAATTGTCATTCATCAATGGATCACAAGAGCTCTTGGACTTTTAATTGAACTGCGAGTTTGACTAACTTATTGATATCAATAATTTCACTCTGGGGCAATCTTTCTGGATATGATAGACTTCCGTTCTTCACTTTCTTCAAATTTCATGATAATTGATGAAAATTTTATTTTTAAGACTTAAGTAAGTTAAAAGCGATCCCAAATTTGTCCCTAACAGTGAAATTTCGTCCACTTTTTGCGTCGAGATGAAATTGTTCCTATCACATTCATACCAACATAGCATATCGAGGAAAAATTTTCAATGTCCCGAGTAGGAATTGAAGACGCGTATCTAAGCTTGCCGGTTTCAGAATATGTGAGTAACGCGCAACATCTCTGTGCAGAACGAATGCATGGTTTGCTATGTATATTTTGTGCAAATATAGAGACATACTTCATATGTATACAAGCAGAGGGACAAATATAAATAATTTGTGAAATATTCTAGTAGACCAAAACACGTGTAAATGAACTCTGTGAATGGTTTCCTAAACTAAAGGAAACCAAAATATTGACTAGAAATCGGTAATAAATAAAGCACAGATACTATTTAAACAAGAGGTAATATAGTCAAGAAATATAAACAATGAAAATAATCAACTTTGAGAAAAAATATTTTTGTTATTGATAATACGAATTAATAATCCATTTTCTCAAGTGAAAAGCATTTTTATAAGACAATTCTATTCAAATTTTCAAATCGTATTTTACTATCCGTATACACCGTATGCTGTGCAGAAACGCACCATAAGTTTAGTGCAAGCTAATCAAGGTGTTCTTGGCAACTTGATCGCGCCAGTTGGCAACCGAGCGATTTTAAGAAGCAACCTCACGTAGAATCAAGAACTCTCGCATCTTTCTCACAAAGCAGCGAAATGTTAAGAAAGCATTCAACAATTATTGTATTAAGGACAAACACTCTGAGGGCAGATTTAATAATGTCGATCAATAATCTCACTTAAACCCGTTCACTGATGAAAATTTATGA
Organism: Laupala kohalensis; assembly: GCA_002313205.1. Taxonomy (NCBI): domain Eukaryota; kingdom Metazoa; phylum Arthropoda; class Insecta; order Orthoptera; family Trigonidiidae; genus Laupala; species Laupala kohalensis. The sequence continues at coordinate 183,086 of NNCF01128550.1, read as the reverse complement.
TTTAGCAGAGGAGATGAAGTAAGTGATGTGTATAAAAAACTAAAAACAATTTGAATGAAATAGGGACTGAGTTAAGAACAAGACAATTAAGATGAATAGCTCATTTAACGTAGAAACAAGGTAAATAATTATCACCAAAATTGTTCATAAAATTAGTTTTACAATACTTCTTTCAGATGTACAAAACTCAGAGCCTCTATTCATATTTTAATACGATACAACACATCTGTTAATTTAGTGACTTCCTCGCGGAAAAATTAGAGAAATGCGCATGATAGTAAGGATACGATTACTTTCTTGGACGAAAAGGCAGCTGACTCGGAAATACGCGGAGCACATGGTGCTTACATTTTTTGTAAGCGTCAACCCTTAGCTGGTTCCGTCACAGCAATTCCCACTTTTTTACACAATTGTCGTACTGTCCCAAGTTGCTTCTAACTATGACTCCTTGTATACGCAAAACTCGATTATATTCTATAACTTGAATAAAGCATTTTGTATTAAAAAAATGAACATTTAATCATTTACTTTATTACCAAATCTAGATTAAAAGTTAAAAATTAGATTAGTCCATTTCATTCTGGTATTCTTGAAACTTGAAAATCAATACGAAGTGTTTTAAATAAAAACTAATGTCAACCAGATCATTGAAACCATGGTACAATAGACAATGATTATGAGCGTATGCGTTTATAAGTGTCACGTACGAACTCGCAATTTTTTTGATTGAAAAGATTTTGAACCCCTTATTTAATAAAAATTGACTTATTTAATTCTCTCTGACGCAGAAGGATGTCCCCACAGTAAACACAACCAACCTTTCAAGACGCTAAAACCAATTTGAATGCTCCGGCGAATTGGTCATTCGTGGTACGAGTACGTCCTTGAAATTATGGTAAAAGGCAATGACATTCAAGGAGTGGCAAACATCAAACATTTCACGAGCATTATGTAACAGAGTGTGAGCAGTAAATTGGGGTCCTATCTTTCAATTGTGCTAAATTTCTCAAAATCATTTTCGTGATTATTGAAGCATCAGTTAGGAAGATTTGTAACAATTTGACTACAACCGAGAATATTTTGGTCTAGTGACAAACGAGAAGCGAAATTGAAACATCATTGTGATACATATTACAGATTTNCCCCCCCCCCCCCATCAAAGAAAAATACTGAAAGAATTAAAAAAAAAAGATTTCATCACGCGTGTTTTGTTGATACAACCCAAGAAAACCTATCCTACGAAAATGATTTTGAGAAATTTACGTACAAAATATTTTGTTTTCAATAAGAGCAGGGCTACGTTATCTTCAATTTTTCAAAAATGACAACGCAAATAAATCTTAACTCTTAAGAGAAAATTTTCCCGTCCTGAGTTGGGAAATGCCTACTCAGGGCAGATGCCTATAGTAAGAATCTTCTTGAAATTGTTCAATTAGTTACGGTCTATAATCTATAGAAATCTATGAAAATAACACAAATGAAAAGTACATTATCCGAATTACTTTATTGTTAAACCCATTTAAATTCCATTGAAATAATATTAAAGAATATTTGAAGAACTGCTCGGCTCAGTTCCCTTTCCCTGAAAATCACAAAATAAATAACTATTGGTTAATTTTATGAACCCAAGGAAAATCATGTACACCCTCCTCAATTATTTTTGAGATATTATTTAGAAACACTTTTGAAAATAGATAAACCATTTCTGTGTGATTTCTGAGGTAGTGAAAGTACTAGTGATTCATTGCGAATTTTTGTTTTCAAACGTTTTTCGCCGACTGTTATCCAATACTTGGTTTATTAATTATGCGAAATGAGTACAATGCGCAAGCAAATAAAATGAAATAATTTTTTGAATAAAAATTAAAATCTGAAGATAAGAATGAAAATCAAGAAGTATGTAAAACAAATACTATCATAGGTACTTGTCCATCAATAATAATAATAATAATAAAATAATAAGTTTAATTATTCCATTTCATATTTACAATGAATATTTTTAATAATAATAAGTTCGAGTGAAAGTGAAATTGTGAATGGAGAAATTACGGCCGTATCACAAGTAACACCGAACTGGCCCTATGTTAGGAATAGTGATTTACAGAGTGAGAAGAAAAAAAATCCTTCGCTGACATGCAATGTCGAAAAATTGGGATGTTCGACATGCACTAGTATGAAAAATTTAGGACCTTCTAAAAGTCAGGGGGTTTCTCTATCAAAGGAATGGTGATCGATAATGGTTTCCTCTTATGGTAAAGATAGGAGTTCGGAGTTGACTTCTTTGCGCAAAGAAATTTTTAACCATTTAAATAGTACATCCCACATTGAAGCTGAAAAAAATTTAAAATTATCGACTAAACAAAAATTAGCAAATCTAATCGACAATGTAAATCTGAAGATATAAATATAAAAATATAGATCGTGAGGTTAATAGTACATGTAAATGATTTAGGACGTCATATTACTTAGCTATGAACGATCGACCATATTCTGATCCTTTTGAATTGCTTCAACTTCAACAATTAAATGAAGCTGATATTGCTCTTTGTTTTAGTTCAAGGTATAGTGCTACTAACATAATTGATCATATTGCTTATGAAATGAGACGAAAGTTGGTTCAAGAAAGTCTATACGTTCGCGGAAATATATCGATTATGATTGATGAAGCTACTACTCTCAGTAAAAAGTCAGCATTGATTCTTTATTTAAAAAGTCAAATAAGTGAAACGAAAAATCCACATTATTTGTTTTTTGGTTTAGTAGAATTACTGGATCAGACAGCTTTTACAGTAACAAATTCTCTTTTAAAGTGCCTTAATAAATGTGGATTTTGATGATAATTATTTGCAACACCATTTAATATCTTTTACAAGCGATGGTGCGAATATTATGTGTGGCAAAATTTCTGGGGTCGGAAAACGTTTATTAGATATATTTCCGAATTTAATCCTTGCATTGTGTAAATCATCGGTTAGAATTGTCAGTGGAAGACACAATATCAGAGGTGCACGGAATACATAATTTTCAAATATTTATGGATAAGCTATATAGTCTATATAGTCAATCGCCGAAAAATCGAAGAGAATTAGAAACATGTGGTCAAGCCATTGAAGAAGTAGTGAAAAAGATCGGAAGAATATTTTATGTGCGATGGGTAGCTAGTTCATTTCGATCAGTATCTGCAGCAAAATTGATCAATATGGCAAAATTTTGCCTCATTATGTCTTCATTTTAAAAAGACTGGTACAGCGTGATAAGACAGAAAAAGCTATGTTTGTTGGACTTTATAATCGAATTTCATCGGAACAATTTGTTTTAAATTTAGCTCTTATGTATCATGTATTATTCGATATATCTATTCTGTCTAAATCAGTTAAAAATGGAATTGTCACAATGGTCGAAATAGACAATTTGATTTGTCGTTGTATTTTGCATTTAGAACTTATAAAGGATTCTTCAAAAGCAGATAAATTAGTAGAAGCTAAACATGCTATTGATAAAATGAAGCTAAACTCAATTGATTTAACAAATAATGAAAGAGTAAGTTCAATTTCTAACGTGTTTAATGAACAGATTCAACCATATATTGCTTACTGACAAAGTTTCTGGTATATGTGTAAAAATTATCGACGAATTAAAGTTCCTTGAACCAAACGTATGGCCTTCAGATATCGATTTGCAATTTGGAACATTTGAAATAGAATCATTGTGCAAACGCTTTGATATACCATTAAAAAAACTTTAAATACCAAGATCATTTAGGTAATGGTGGTCGTTCAATTCCTATAGATTCGAAAAAATTGATGTACTGTGCCAAAATGATTTTGTGTGGATCTTCAGAATGCGAACGTGGTTTTAGTTGTATGAATTTAATATTGACTGATAAGAAGTCGCGTATTCTTATTGACCATCTTTCAAGTTATTATTTATTAAACTTCATGGTCCACCCTTAGACTCGTGGAACCCAAATTCATATGTTAAAAATTGGTTACGTAGTCGCAGATCTGCAGTAGATCCACAAACGAAGAAAGCATGCATGAAAAATTACGTACATGATCCCTTACGGGAATTTTTGTAAAAATAAAATAAAAATATTTATAAATGAATAGGAAAATTATAATATGTAATTGTTTAAAAATTATTATAATAAAATGTAAGAAGTGTTGTTTATATTTATCCATTTTTCATTTAATGATTCCTATAAACCAATGTTTAATACTTGAGGGATCGGCGGACAGGTACTTTTTTATTTAGCAATTTATCACTGCAGGATTCCACGTCGCCTGAATTTTAAAATCCAGTTCCAGCCTTGAGAACACGTTCACACGGGGAAATAGGAAATGCACCGTGTGACTCGGGAATCGAACACCAACTATCAGGAATAATAGTTACGTGATTCGCTCTTTGTAACAAGGACACTCGTGTCATAGCTTTAAAGTTGGGATTGTTTCTGACATTCAATATTTCTCCTTCCTTACATTGTCTAATTATGACATAATGCGATACTTACTAACTAGATACTTACTAACTTTATTTGCTAGGATAAATTATGAAACCATTGAAGTAAGAAATTGATAAGCCATTGGATACTCAGGCATCAGAGAAGACTCAAATCCATCATTGAATTTCAGAGGTTCAGAATTTCGATGTCACCAGAAAGCAAAATTTGGAAGAAAGAAATATTTCATCTTAATGTTGTGATGACCAAAATTCATATTGTGAGACATTTATATATCTCGAGAAAGAGTCCTTTCAATTGACTTTTTTTTTGGTAACTGAAGGAAATCGCGTACATCTTCGTCAGAACATGACATATAACTTGTAGAACGAAACATGGCTTTCAGAATGACGTTTGTGAATACTATGTCTAAATTTTAGGAGGATTTTTGAGACGAGCACTTGAACTATCTTTTAAAATACGGTATTCTGAGTGATTCTGTACCGTAAGAAACGTAAAAAGAAGATACAAACTATTGCCTCTGCCCCCAAAAGACATGTATTTTATGATGGGCATCTCTGCAATTCATTTCTCCACTGGATCGTGTCGCTCCTCTGGCGTAGAGCCGTCGGGCAGAGCGAGCAAGAGCTCTCACACGAGGGGCGAGGTGCAACCACAAAAATAAGCGAAGCCCCTCCCAGCGCCAATGGCGGGAGAACCTGTGGAGCGGAAGGAGCAGCTCGGTTGCAGACCAAAATAAAAGCAACCATTCGATTTTTTCTTTCTTTTCTTCCTCTAACTTGTTAGAGTTGACTCGTCAAATGTTGTTCGCAGTCTTATGTTTATCGAATCATAATAGATGTGGAGTCAACAAAGGTATCCTGACGTCATCGTGTACTTACAATTGGAAAATTTTATTTTCAAATTGTTTTTGGCTAAAGAAGTTCCATGGTACGTGTGACAATGGAGTTAAGTAACTGATACTTATCGACATCTTTATTGCATAAAACTAGTCGTGTATACTATTCTTGAATAATTTACTAGTGAGTCGAATGTTAAAGTACTCGATATTCAGTAACATGTCCATAGCTGTAGACATATTCTACGATGCAATTGCCCGGAACCGGCGTTCTTCGGAAACAACTTTGATCTTTAGAAACAAATTATAAATACGGTGTTTACATCCACCACAACACTTTAAAAATTGCTTCTGCTTCAATTTCCGAGAATTAATTATAACAGTAAAAATTAATTTAACATTATTCATTCTTAGTTTTGTAATTTGAGGTGGTTTTGAAAATTTGCTGAGTTTTTGTGGATTGACTCTTCTTAATGGCTAGTTCGATAATTTTGGAGATGTTAGAAATATTTTTATTGAAGATTTTGAAAAGAAGGAAAACGATTCTCGAAAAATTAATTTTTTTGTCTCTATAACATTCAAATTTTTAAGTTCTGAGATATCTTCACAGCAAATCATTTTATTTGAATCTTAAATCTATTTTCTAAAATCTGATACTAGATAAGACCATAGAATGATCAATGAATGAAGAGGATTCTGATACCGATTCATCATGATCCCGACATTAATTTTTCCTGCACATGCAAAAAGATGACGTTTGATTTAATATTTGCAGTTATTTCATATTTAGGAGTTTCCCGTCTTTAGTGAATGCTCTTTAAATTATATTTTAAACAAAAAATAATATTTTTCACGTTTTTCTTGTAGAGTTGTGCTGAAGGAACTCGGAATTTCCGGACCTCCTTTGAATTGGTATCTGCCAAAAACTCTCCCCTCATATCTCAACTACCCTTTCGATATCATGGGAACATTCAAGAATATGAAAGCTAGAACAAGCAATAGATCTGCGACTTTCAGCAATGTCGCAGGAATACAAGGTGCGTTCGAAAAGTTCGGTGAATGGTCTCATAAAATGAAGGTAACAAGAGATACAAACAAAATAACTTTACTGGCATTCAAAGTTATAGCTATTAGCTACAACACACTTTTGACATCGGTTGTACAGCTGCTGGGAACTGTCAGTAAACGCTTCTTTCGGTATCGCTCGAAGCACCGTTGTCACACGTTGTTGGATCTGTACATTGTGGGAAAAGTGAAGGCCTTTCAGGACTCCTTTGAGGCGGGGAAACAAGAAGTGTGCAAAGTGACAGATCTGGAGAATATGGCGGGTGTTGAAGAACTGTCACCTGGCGTGTAGCGAGAAGTGCCTTATGCCATTCGCCGTGTGCGGGCGGGCGTTGTCGGGGAGCAAACTCCACTGTCCACTCTTGTACTGTGGTCGAATCCGCCGGATGCGTTGTAACAGTCGTTTCAAAACTCCCTCGTAGGATTCTGCGTTGACGGTGTTGCCGCGGGTAAAACTTTGTGGTAAGCCCTTACTGTCGAAAAAGGCGATCAACAACGTCTTAGTCGTGGATTTGGTTACACGATATTTTTTGAGAGGGGACGACGACGACCATTCCATGGACTGTCGGTTGGTCTCCAGATAGAATTGACAGCACCACGACACATCCCCTATAATGATTGTTTCCTAGAACTGCGGATTCCGGTCACACGCATCGATGAAATCTGAGATTTCCATCCGCTGTTGCTTTTGCTAGTCTGACAGCTTGTACGGTACAAACCGGGCAAAAATCGTACGCTTTTGAAAATGTTCGTGAATAATGGGGCACACACAATCTAGGCTTATCTTCAACTCTTCTGATATAATTCTCAAAGACAGTCACCGATCATCCGTAAGCATCCGTCGCACTCGTTTGATATTGTCAGGAATTTGTTCTTGTTGACGGTCGACCCGAAAGCGGTTCATCTTCGACATCTTCCTTTCCATCTCTGAAGCATTTAGAGCGCTCAAAAACACATTTTTTTACTAACTGCTTCCACACCGTATACTTTCACTAACATTTCATGTGTTTCCGTCGCCATTTTGCCTAATTTGAAGCAAAACTTGGATGTTCACGCGTTTTTCCATTTCGCAGTGACACGCCTTCTCACACTGACTGCGTTAAATTGGTCATGGCGCGCACTTCCGCTTAACTATCGTGATTTGGACACTAGGGGGCACTAGTTGCCATGTCTCCCACTGCATCTGCATGAGTACAATATCATATCCAGCGCGGTTATTAAACTATGGGCCTAAAGCCCCACAAAAAAACAACAACGATGGGACCATTCACCGAACTTTTCGAACGCACCTTGTATAACGGCGACTTTCAGCGATGTCAGGCACAGTGGCATGGTGTATCCAATCGAAAAGTGGAGAGGTATGTCAATGAATGCAGATCTTAAGGATCCTATCCAGTAAATTAAGGTTTTTATGGGGAGATTAAAGTACCTTTGTCCAAAGAAATTCAGAAGAAGGAAATGTATTTAATTTATACATGTATGAACTAGGCGTTAATGTACATTTAGCAATTAAATTTAACAAATTTATTTTTCTCGCTCTTGTAAAAACACACGTGAGAAGAGTACGGTTAAGCAATCAGTTTTTTCGAAGTAAATAAAAAATTGAAAATCTTTCTCTTTAAGAAAATTCTGAGATATGTTGAATCTGGATCTGGTTTAATATCTGTTAGAGCTGTTTCGCATTTGTGAACATATTGATGTGGAGAATCAGAGCAGAAGCTAATTTATCTGATCAGTCACTGTATTTAAGGGGAAACCTTTTGTAAGCATAACTTTTTTCTCCCCTCACACTGAAACAGTTGCCAAAAAGAGGTATTGTTACTAAGAATTTTCTGGATAGCAAGTGTACTGCCGTTTCACATTCTAACTATGAAATATTTATTTTATAACATGTTTGAAAATACAAATTCAATTTTTATTGTAATGAATTTATGTATGGCCCCCTAGGTGTAGCTACTCATAATCTCTGGAGAACTTGTGCTTCAAATGGTGATGTAGTTTTGAGAATTATTTAAAATTTACAACTTAAACATTGATTGGTACCAATTTCTATTCATACTCGTTAATAAAAAAACTGTTTTCAATGGCCCTTAGAGACTAATTTCATATAGTATTTCCCAGTCCCGTTTCGTATCTTTTTTTCTTGTTTATTGTTCTATTATCAAAATTTCTTTATCATATAATTCAATTATCTTACAAAGTATTAAAAGGAGAAACAATAAATCTTTATTGATATTGTATTAATATCTCCGCTCATATTGGCCTGCTCGTATTATTTTTTTTCACCTTTTGTTTCAAATGTGATTAGTATATGATCTTATCTAATAATCTATTAATAATAGATGTGAAATGTAACTTTTTTATTTTATTCAAGGTAACTTTATAAATACTAATGCTCTATCGCGAACTTTGTAGCAAAACCTGCCCAGCTTTGTACGGGAGGTTTTGTTGTTATATTATTTATTCTTTGTTATAATTTAGGGTGGACCAAAAATAGCATATTTACATAAAAATCATGATAATATCTAAATTAATTTACGATGTTTAGTAAAATTCGAAGAAGCATATTTATTCCTTTAAAACATGAATTTCGAACAATTATTTTTTAGTAAGCCTTTACAACACATTCAAAATTTCAAGGTCTGATTTTCAATACTTTTCTCTCTGCTTTAATGAACATGTCAGACATTTGAAATAATGAACCAAACATTTACACTCCATTTCACTAATTGAAAAATTGAAAATTCCAGAAAACCATTTCTAGATATTTAATTTAACATTCTTTACACACAAATATTGAGATGATCTGAAATATAGCACAAGTAGTAGTCAATGACACTATTTTGCTGAAGACAAACTCCTGAAAACTCTGCATCCATAAAAAATCCTCTATTCCTCTGCATCCATAAAAAATCAAATTCTCAAAAAATAAAAAACCTTTTCTATTTATGAGAATTAACAATATTTACATACAAAAACTGAGACGATAACTATGTACACTAATCGACTCCATATAGACTATTTAATCAACTCCTATTAGTCTCTCATAGAATGTTGGAAAGAATGATGAAAATGAAGGGATACTATGGTAAGTAGAAGACCTAGTATACAAATGTTCTTAATATGATGAAGAGATTATGAAAGTGACTTATGGGACACCTTCTAGCCCATACGCATGCACAGAAGCTAAATTAGAAGATCTTAGTAATGAACCAAGAATAATGTACCCACTGAACTGTTCCAAAACAGATGAAATGTGGGTCAATTAGAAGTTATTTCTATGGAAGGGAAATCAGTGAAGAGAGTTTCCAGATTCTGTTACCTGTAAAGTAGGGTGTCAGAGGATGGAAGCTGTGCTAAATGAAGAAGGATCCATAAAGCAAGATGCGCTATTTCAAGTTGAAGCAAAATCAAGAAGAAAAATAAGAATCTCTCCTGCTATAGGTTTGGGAAACTAGGATGGTCATCAGTTAAATAAAATGAAAGTTTCAATTTCATTAGCAGATGTTGATGATACATCTTAAAAATTCCAATAAACAGGGTAGTGGTTAATTCCAATAAACAGGATAGATGGATGTTTCTACAGAAATTCACAAACAGAAATGTGGTTTTATAAGACACAAGCCAAGAAAAGACAAAGAAACATATAAAAAGTATCTTGTTGTAAAACCCTCAAAGATCTAGACAACGTGGGAGACCAAAGATGAGTTGAAGATGGTCCATTCAGAAATTGGAATGAGTTGCGAGTGATGGCAATGAATAGGAAGAGATGGAGAAATTGGGGCTGACCTTTGCTCCAAATAAGAATTGAATGCATATTATTGTTATTATTATTATTGTTATTTTTATTATTATTTTTGTTGTTGTTTTTCGTATTATTAAAGTAGGAAAAAGTTTTAAAAAATTTGATGTAGGAGGTTAAACAAGGTAGAAAAGTCAATATTTTTTTAATAATACTATTTCAATTAATGACCACTCATTAACATTTATTAAAATTTTGCTTCACCCCCAGAAAAATAATGTAAATAACATTTATTATTTTTCAAGTTTATGACCATATAGTTCTATAGAAGTCTCTTTCACTTGGATAAACGTCCCATAGGCTAAACTTTCTACAAGTTGTTTTTAGCTCTCATTTAATTAAAGTCAATTTAACAATAAAGTTTCAGACCATCAGTCTGGATTCTACTTTTACCAATATCATTGAAACGAGGGAGTTTAAATGTACCCCCTTTTGAAACTGGGTTAAATGGTTCTTAAAAATATAAAAAGTTTTTGGCGAGTCATTTAACTGTAAATTCCTTCACTAAATTAAAAATCATTTAAAATTTGATTAAAACATTGTGAGTAAATGTTGATTTTGAAATTTATTTTTGTATATCAGTGTTTTTCACGCCAATTTTTCAGGAAATTAAGAAAAATTTTGATGAAAATATACTGCAGATATCGTAATAAATAAATACATTACTTCCATGTAATTTCTTTGAAATGGATGACAATTTTACAGAGCTGAATTTATTTGATTCAAGGTAGTTTAGTAGATGAAAATGTCCTGTTGTTGAAGTACTAGAATTCTGGAAAAAGTTTTGAAACATTGAATGTGAATACAAGTCACGCCTATGACCCCGACAGTAGCAGTTCAGGACACTAACGATGTCTAGCGGCTAACGCGTGCACTCTTTTGTCACGGATTTATTGACGAACTTCATTTCTCTTGACCTTGTTTGCCAATGGGAATTGGCTCTTGAATCAAATTATATGTGAAACAGAAAGTAAACGTGAGCCTAATAATAATGATACGAATGGGTTGTTCTTTTCATTATATTCCAAATACATTCCATGCGTCTCCCAAATTATCTAGATAATTATTTTAGGTTCTTTCGATAACGAAACAATTGGCGAAGCACGCAAATTCAGAATTCTCTTTGATATTTTATGTTTTTTTTTACGTGCTTTAATTTTTTTCATTGCTAAATAGGGCAGTATATACAAAATAAATATATTTACATTAAAATCGCGCATTTGAATTAAACGTCGGAAATTTTAGAATTCCTTCAAAAAATACTAAACGTGTAAGCAAAGGTCATCGTCAGAAAAACTCAACGGCGTAATAGAGACTCCTAAATCACTAACATTAAATGTATTTTTAAACAGTTCACTAAAGCAATAATTATAGGTGAAATACTAAAATGCAAAAGCCATCTAATTTTCCATATCATAAAAATATTTTTATACAATAAATTCTGCCGTATTTACAAGTGTAATGTAAATTGACTAACGATAACATCGAGTAATAAAATGACGTAGCCATTAAAAAATAATTCTAATTAAGAAACATTTAGGGAAACATTTTGTTTTGATAATAGGAGGAAATCGATTTCCACGGAAATACACAGTAAAGAAAATAATATCTGAAAGAAGAACCGATACATTGAGTTTTTTATTTTGATACCATTTTTTTTCATTGGTATTAACCGCAGAGAAAGCGGTCTTATGTTCATAAAGTATTCTCTAGTTTCTCAGAGATATCGTTTTTATTTGAATCTTTGAATTGAGAACAGCTTGACGCAGAACTGTAAAAAACAATTATTCAAAAAATATTGAAAGGAACCAACAATTTCCAAACTTTTAAAATGATTAATATTGTACAGAAAAACATGTTTTCTTTTATCCCAACCTATATCACATTACGAAATCCATTAAGCAGGACGGAAAACATACGAAATAACTCTTCAATGTGATGAGGTGATATTGATTTATAAATTACTTAATATTTCTTTATATAGCTGGAAAATATGTTTAATCGTTAGATGTGTTTAATAGTTACAAGAGACATGTGTGAGTATTTCAAATTATCTTCCTTTTGGGTTTGGAAATGTTACAGTTGATGTCTCTAAACCGCTGTAAAGATGCTCTGCTACTATATTTATAAACCAAAGCTTAGGCTAAGGAAAACTTTCAAAAATGACGTGTGCATTCAATATTTCGAAAAGGCTTGAAAATGAATGAAACAATTAGCGTGCTGATTGTAGCAGTATATAAAAATTAACGATATAATTACGCCTTTGTATAATGTTTTGAAGGAAACTTTTATATTTCTTGTATAAACGTTAAATACGTATGGATGAAAGAGGTTCATCTGCTTATGAAGCGATGCAAACTCATCTCTTCATTTTTTGACACCCACCCCCTCTATGTTGAAACACTAATGCATATGATGTACTCTCAGATAAAGTGAGATGTTTCTTATCTATAAAAACTTGTCTTTTAAGCATTGTAACTAAAATCATCTAATCATGTCTCATTTGCCGTAGTAGTACTGAATAGCTATGTAAATGTACTTGGCGCAAACAAGATATATAGTACGAAAAAAAATTGATACTTCGAAAAAAAGGTTAAAAAATTATCTCGAACGATTTGTATATAAAACATTAGTAACAGTTACGGAATACATTTTTAGAATTCACTATTTCTTTCGACCCTTTTCGGCACTAATACTTAGGTGATTGCTGAAAAATTGATATATTTTTTGTTTAATGTTCAGAATGTACTTTTTCTTTAATTTCTGTTCGTTAAGTAGCAGAAAAAAGCGTTTCTGTTGATTCGTTATTCTATGCAGAGTGGTCGCACTAACACTCAATTAACATCAATGCGAATGAGAAAAAGAAAATTACTACTAGCTTATCCATGATGAAATTGTTGAATTTTCAATTATCATTATAGATCTATATTTATTTAAAAAAATATCATATGACAAAGAAAATGAATAAAAAATACATGTCAATGAACAAAAAACAAAAAAAAAAGAAAAACCTTAATATGTTCAATGGAAAAATATTCCCTGATATTAAACTAACAGAATAGTTACTTAGACGTAGAATAATAGTAACTACTCTCGTAATATTCTGATGAATCAGAATAAATAACAGGATAAAATATCTGGATCATGGCACAATTAAATGATAAAACTGTTCAGATATACCACTAACCTTATTTCTCTCACTGCTATGAAAGAATACCACAGGGAAAACATGATTGCTGATTTTTTCGGCAAATAACTTGATGTAATACAGCCTGTTGAATAGCACGTAATTTTGTTTACTTCTTTTTTTGCACTGAAGGATTGTGGTATTATAACACAGCGTACACCTCTATAACAATTCAAACAACGTTTTAACAGTATATAAACAACTTTGTAAAGAAATAACTTTATATATTCATTTAGGAGCACGAGCGATGAGCACACGTGCAAAGTGTATAGAGCCAACAGTCAATATGCTACAGCTGATTATCGCACGTCTTTTGTTCAGTCCTAGCGCGTGCCTCAAACGTTTCAACTAGTGTATCCAGAAATCTTCACTAGTTTTTCCAAATCTGATTAAATAACGTCTACACTTTCTTCTGCGACCGCCTCTTTTGACGTCCGTCCGACAAGAAGTTTGACATTTACCGAAACCGGAGCGCTGTGGTTATGTAGCATATTGATCGCACCGCTCCCAGCTGAACTGCCAAGTCTGGAGTAGGCGCCATCGCGTCTAGCTGCTGGAGTAGCTCATTTAAAATTTATGACTAACACAGATCAGAAAGTACACAAACTACAATAATAATATTAAATTACTTATTTCAAATAATAGAATTAATAAATACCACGGGGATTTGTGGAGCGTTGTTTAATCAACTTCACATTTTTTCATGAACTGGTTTCATACAGTGGCTATTAGAAATTCATATCTTCACCTCCCATTCAGGCACCTATGTTTTTGGGTGTTCATGTCGTTATGTTATGTTAAAAACGAGTTCATATGTGACTGAAATTTTTCTCTTTTTCGAAAAAAACTCTCAAACCTTGTCATTTTCAATTATCGAACTAAAACAAAACACACACTATAAATAAATAGTTTTTCTTATCGCTTGTTTTCTTACATTTCGGCGAGTATCGATACGAGTAACACAGTGAAATTTTCGAGAAATTTATCTCGCCCACTCGATTTTGTAACCGAAAAGTGAACGTTACAACCGCAACTCCTACATGTGTTAATGAAAATCGTCTTCTAATTGCATCAGTGTAATTGATTTAACTAGATAGAGAAAAATACTTTTTCTTTGTCCTTGAGTAAATTTTTAGGAAAACGACATATTTTAAATTGAACAAACTACCGTTTAACTACATCATCAACGATCATGTGAAAACACTCCTCAAGTAACTACTCAGAAGTTGTGAGTTAAAAATATCGGATAACTGATTTATGCGTTTAAAGAAATGGTTCCTGATTAAAGAACATTACTAATTTTAAGAGATGTAATGATGGATGTTCAATATTTATTAACAAATAACCTGATTTAAAATGGAACCAATTAATATTCGATGTACTGTAAAGGAATTAAACGAACGAGGAAAATATGTAATCGCTCTGTCATTCCCATGAGTTCTTCAACGTGTTTCATAACTTATTATTATTGTTTACTTAAAAAAGAAATACACAAATTAAGAAGAAAATCCCCAAATCATGTTTTCAATAACGTAATATATTTTCAATATCCAGTTCAACGTATCCATGCTAATTTGACGTTTTAACAAACTTCCGTTTGGTAATGCGATTGGGGAGAAATAGGGAGAGAAAGCTTCTATACAACCGTGTCTGGCGGGTTGCATACATTTGCTCCTTTTACGAAACAGAAGGTACGCTGAAGATACGAGACTGAAACGAGTAGATATTCCCAAGGCAAGGTAGTTGAAATGTCCTAACTTTTAAAATATTTAATAACACAGAAAGACCTTTGTTGGCTTGTGAGTTCAGGAAAAAAGACCCCATTCCTTCCCTTTTCCTGAGGGCACAATTTTGGTATTTTTGATAAAATTTTGCAGTCCTAACCTTCAAAATAAAAGAAAATAGTCTCTCTACAATGACGCATGCATCCAGGTGCAGCCCTTATCCTCAGCACCCTTAAGGTGGGACCAGCACTCCAAGTTAGTCAAGTCACTGAGGTGTATAATTGTTTTCCCTATTTTTATTGTAATTGTTTTCGAACACAACACTATGAATTATAACGATGAAAAAACGTGATATAATTTGTCAATCAGTTAATAATATAGTAGAAAGAGTATTTAGGAACTCGCTTGACTCGTTTGAAATGCACATGAGCATGTAAAAACATGGCGGCAGAACGCAACTGATTCGTGATTTACGCATAACACCTCGGTAAAAGTGTAATATCTCTCCCAGATGTCCGGTGACCTATAGATAAAAGTAATGTAAAAAATACTACGGAAAATTTACTACAAATCAAAGTAAACTTCCAACACTTTCGTGATTTAAAAGTTGGTTTTATTTTGTAAATAAGTGTTTTCTCCATAAGACGCTGTTTTTCACCATCAATTAATTTTTAATTGAAATGGCCGACGAGATATGTTTTTTAACTCTAAATCACAATAAGAATATGTTTCTCTATTCATTTATGCCGATATAAGATATTTTGTGATTTAATTCTACCTACGCTAATAATACCTTAAGTGTAACCGGATACAAATGGTATAATCGAATTATTTTAGAACCGGTGCCACTCTTGGTGACATTCATCCCCCGTCGGTAAGTGTGCCGAATTCATAGTTTTCGAGGTCGCTGAGAAGAATTGAGTCAATACCGATGTCTTTTAAGTACAGGTTCTTTTTCCATGGGGTAGTATTCTTATGAGGATTGGCATGGCTGGCAGATTGGTGACAGCATTGTCCTTAACTGTTAAGTCAATTCGTTCACATAGGCAACGCTGCGTTAAATCTATTAGTATAATATGTAAAGATTAATGTTTGAATGTTGGTATGTTTCTCCGCTTTGCAAATCTATACCGTTTGAGGGTGAAATTCTGTGACAGAAGAAACTAGAGGCTAGATTTGTTTCAGAGAGATTCATAGCTAATTCTTAAGACTATATATATATATATATATATATATATATATATATATATATATATATATATATATATATATAT